>NDGM011015314.1:11402-28044 GCA_002564305.1 Octomys mimax | reverse complement strand
CCTTCCTTCATTTTGAGTGTCGGGTATTTGTCCCAGCAACGAGAGAAAAGTAACTAAGACATCCCCCCACTTACCCCAAACTCTCCTCACATGTCCAACTCCTCCTTGAGTGATACATGAGGTAATGAATGTGAGAGCCTGGGCCACTATTAGAGTGAGAACATTGGCTGGACACTTCTCTGGGGTCCGTTGCAGGTTTGGGACTCTGTGTCTTGGTTTCTTGAAGCTTCTGGGCAGGTAGCCTGGTCACCCAGAGACATTAGCATTACTGTGGTGATGAGACCTAGAGCTTGTCCGCTATCACATTTAATGCAGACTCCAAGCCTGGCCACTCTGTCACTGTCATGTTTCACTTTTCTCAGAGCCAGCAGCTGACTCTTTACCACTAATGAGCTCCCTTGGAGACTTCGGGCCTCACCCTAGCCTTATTTCTCTTTGCCTTTCCTGTCACATCCAGAGAAAGGCAGTAATCGAGTTATCCATGAGGCAGTGGGAGACATAAGCCTGGGGAAGCCACATTGTCTCAGGAGCCACATTCTTTCTGGTTTTCCCCTCTCTGAGGGAGTTTAGATTGTGATTTTCTTGGGGTGCCCTCCTCACCCATAGGGCAGTGTGCAAGGTCACTTGTAGTAGCGTCCTGATCCAAACACCGATAGAACTGATTGAAGAGTTATTTTAAAAATAGTGAAGTCAGTGAGAAGAAATCTACAGACAACTCAGCGTACAGGCAATTCACCAAAGTGAATAACAGTGGAGCTTGTGCCCAAGATAGAAGGCCCTGACATTCCTATCACCCCTTGCAGTTCAGTTGGTGTCCTGTGAGTCATTTCCAGCCCAAGGTAGTTAGTAGAGGTGACACCCTGGTGGCTCTCTTCCTCAACAGTGGTGACTATAGGGACCATGTGTCCCCCATCTGGGAGAGAGATCTTGTCTGTCTTGTCTTTTTTGGTTCCACCACATAGAAAAGTATGAGGCACACAGATATTGGCCAAGAAATGTGTGGTGCCTTGACACAGGAGGAGATGAAGGGAAGAGGAAATGATGGCGCCTCACACATTTCCGGGGTCACTCTGATAGACACTCGAAGGAGTCTACCTAGGTGTGGTTAGGGGAAAGGTTTCTATTCTCCTTCTCTTTTCTGCCTGGGACAGGTTTCATAAACCCTGTCCTGAAGGAACCTACTGTCCTTGCCAGGGAGACTGGGTGTTTCCCAAGTTTATCTCCTATGGTAATGGCCTTTTGTGTAAGGAATCTTCTTGGCCACGGCTCTGAAAAAAATAAAATTTCTCACTTCAGTGAGGGCCAGTGAATCTATTTTGTCCCTGTGAAGAAATCATACTTTTGATGTCTAAGAACTTTGTTCAGTCCTAGATGGTGATTTTTTTTCCTTGCATTTCCTTTTAAAATTTCATAATTTTCTGCTTTACATTAATGTACATGACCCACATTGATTTACATGCAAGGTGTCAGGCTTCCCTTTCTTGTCCGTGGATGTGTAATGCCTCCAGAACTGTTGGTGATAAGCCAACTGTCCCACACTGGGTCCCTTTTATATATTTGTCTACTGGCATCCACATTTTGCATTTCAAATGACATATGGATACCTCATTTGTATTTCTGCACTTTCAAATGTTTTGGGTATCAGACAAGATTATGATTTATGTTGCAGTTCAAATATAACATAAAGCTCTTAGGGAAAAGGACAGTCAGTTTATGTCCTTGTATTTCTCTTCCCTCTGTTGTTTTCTTCCTAATGCTCCAAGACTCCTTTAAAAATGTCCATTTTTCTTCTATTTGAAGAATGACCCTACCTCAGTCCATTTTCTGTTGCTGTCCTAGAATGCTTGAGGCCAGGTTCTTTGTAAAGAAAAATATATTTTGGCTCCTGTTTGAGGAGGTTGGGTGGTGACATCTGGAGGGCCTTGTGCCGAGTCATAAGATGCAGATGGTGCCACAAGCCAGGATTTTATGTACGAGTGGCCAGCAGGCACCCATGGAAGAGGACAAATCCCTGTAGAAGAGGTGAACTTGCTTTGTAAAAGATATGCTCTCCAAAACTAATGCAGGCATACAGCACCCAAGTGTGATAGCGAACAGCTGTGTTGACTTGAACAAGAAGTGCCCAACTAAGGTATAATAGATGTGGGTGGGCCTGAATGGATTTGCTGAAGGTGGAAAACCCACCCTGGTGTGAGCAGCACCCACTGGTAGGCTTGCAGCCTGAATGGAATCACAAGGGGAAAGAACAAGGAAGTCCCACTTTGGTCTCTTCAGAGAGGCACCAGTCTTCGCCGTTGCCTTGGGATGTCCGTCTCTAGGCTTTCAGCTCAAACTCTAGCCTTCCAATGTAGATGTTTCAGCTTCCAATGGACTCTCCAGTGAGCTTTAGGCCTTTTATTTGGCGTAGTAGCACACAGACAATCCTTTTGTATTTTGCCACATCTGAGTCTAGATGGCTCTCATGAGCTCACCTTGCATATAGCTTAATATATCGTATTATATTAAACTTGTAGTCTAACGAGCCCTGACTGGTGCACCAATGCACTCCCAGGAGACCCAGTGGAGTCTTGAGAGACCTCACTTGGTCTCTTGAGGAAAATATCGATCCCTTCCAAGAACTTTGCTCCCATGAGTTGATTCCCTTCCCTAATCACTAGGCCCCACCTTTTAAAAGTCCCATGACTCCCCAGTAGCATCACATCAGGGACCAAACTTCCACCATACAAATCTTCAGAAACAAGCCATATACACAGTAGAGCATTCCTGAGACAGTTTTTAAATACAGGTTTGCTGGTGACAAATTTTTAAATTTTCCTTTGCCTGAAAATATCTTTATTTTCTCCTAGTTTCTTGAGTACGGTTTCACCAGATACAGAATTTATAACTGATACCTTGAAAAAAGAACTCAGTACAGGGAAAATACTAGCTGGCTTCATTCTGGTCTCCACAGTTTCCAAAGCAGAAATTTGGTGTTATTTGATTTAGGTAACACTTAGGTAACTTGCGAGTTTTTTTCTCTGACTGCTTCCAAGATTCTTATCTTTGTCCTTAGTTTAAAATTTTTCATTATCACACGTCTCTCTGTGCATTTTTTTTTTCTGTTTAACTTCTTCAGTATTACTCAGTCTTTTCAATCTGCAGATTTGTGTCTTTCACCAAAGTCGGAAAATTGCTCACCATTATGTCTGCTAGCCTTATTCTCGTCCAGCCTTGTTCTCTTTCTCTTCTCTTCCTTAACAACAATGTTGGATCTTTTTTGTTATCCCACGGGTCTCTGGTTCTAGTCTTCTCATTCCTTTTTCATATTCTCTCTGCTGTTCAAATTGAGTGAATTTTAATGCTTTGTCTCAAACTTTGCTGATTCTACTCTGTCATTTCCGTTCTATGACCTCTCAAGAATTAAAAATTTCTTTAAGTTCTATAATTCCATTTGCTTCCCTAACCTCAGTCAGGACAGGGATAGACACCAGAAATGTGAAGTACAGCAGGAGGCAGCTGCTAATGAGAAACTGGCATCTTGAGAGGATGTGGGAAGACCCAACAGGTCTGACAGCAAGACATCATCACTGCATTGGCCTTGCTGTCATGGGGAAGCCGTGGTGAGCCTTTGAGCAGAACAGAGATTTCTCTGAGTCTCCAAGGATGCTGCTAAAAGCGTAACAGTGGCCCTCTCTTGGTGCTCTGTGAGGCTCCTGGGTTGGGCTCCTGGGCCCTATCCTGCTGTGGCCATGTGGCCCACTGCCGTGGGAAGCTGTGAGAGCATAGTAACTTGTGTGTGTGGCTGCAGTCACTCCCTCCTCTCCTGACCCTGCTCTCCCACCTGTGCCTTCTCTCCACACATGCGTGGCCATTCAGGGTGCTGATGCCTGAGGTTAGGGAAACATGTGGGGCACAGGGGGAGTGAAGAGATACGGTGGTTTCTCCTCTCTCTCTGTACTTTCTGCAATTTTGACCATCTTGTCTTCACTCCCAGATCTGGCCAGGATCCAGACTCCTGATTTTGAAGTCCTTTTACCTTTCCTACTTTGCAGTGCTATTGCTTTTGGCCAAAGCCACTTCAGGATTTCCCAAAGAGTAGGTACCACTCAATGGGCAGAGTAAGTGGTGGGGCCCCAGCAGGCAAAGCTGGACTGACATGGTCTGGCCTCTGGAAATAAATTCTTTCCCCAGATGCTCTCTGGGCTGCCCCAGTTGCCTCACTGCCAGGAGCCATGAGGTCAATGAGGGCCCCATGCCTTGGAGCCCAGAGCCCAAGTTTGGTGGCTCAGTTTCCCCATGGAAAGAGCAACACACCTGTGTGGCTGTCTCGAGGGTTAAATGGGTCAAGGCAGGTGGTGTTTAAGCCTCACACTCAGCTTTCAGGAAACATCACCATTATTCAGAGACCTGGAATGAAGTCAGTGGTTCTAGAACTTTCCATCAGACCTCTCTCTATTGATAATGAAAAGTTAGAAGCAAAAGTCGGCAGATGGCTTTCTGTTTCTTATGGAACCACTCACAGGCCTGGAGACCCCGACATCTGGCATGGAAGAGCAGAATCATGGTGCAGACTGCCACAGCTCAGCAGGGGATGCAGGTCCTGTGACTGTCCCCAGCCTGGTGGGATGGTGCAGGGCTGTGAATGGCTGGTGATTCTTATAGGGGTTAACTGAGTTACAGATACTGGGAGAACTCACTGCTGGCCTCCAAATTACAGTGAAGGCTGGGGGCTCCCAGCCTGGTCCCAAGTTCCTCTGGGCAACAGCGTGAGAAACTCTGTAGGCACCCATCAGGCAGGTCCTCCAGGGGCTGTGCCATTTGTGTCCTTGGGGTTGTGGGGTGATGTTCCAGGGGCTGAGATGGGGGACATAGGAGGAGCTCAGGGAAGAGTGGGACACCCTGTTTGGCTGGAGCCTCCCTGACTCCTGTGGCAAGGTGATAAGGCTCAGGCTGAAACAGTGCTAGGCTAATGGTAGGAAAGGTGGAATATGGGGGAAGTCTTTCTGGAATAGTGCAGATGGGAGGGTTGGGGAAGGGGGAAGGAGGAAGGAGTGACAGTGGTGCCTGGGTGTTGGAGCAGGTCAGATGATAAACATAGATTCCTTGGCCTGTCTACAGCTGCAGCTCCAGGGTCTGGGGAAGGCCTGGGAGTCTGAATGCTCACAAGTTCCTCCTCCACTCTAAGGCACATGTGGGGACCCTGAGGTGGGGACAGAGCAGGGGGCTGATGGGGACTGGAAAACACTGAGTGGACTGAGGGGCTGTAGGTGACAATGAAGATGGGATGACCTGAGCTCATCAACCCATCTCTGAGCTTCAGGTTACAATCTCATTTGGGGTGACACAGGCCAACTCTCAGAAGTGGTATGAGGATTATATCAGTGCAGGCCCACCCTCCTTAGACCCACGGCAGCATCTGTGCCCTTCCTGCTGTCTGTAAACACCCTCTTCATCCCCTGGCAGCTGCTCTCTGCTTTCAGGCCTGCCTAGGGACATACAGCTGTCCCCCCAGTTTTGGCACCACCTGAAACCCTCCAGGGCAGAATACATTGGGCCAAGCACCCAGCCAGCCAACTCCAGGCAGTACCTGAAAAATAAACTGTTTTCTTGGTAGCTCCAAAGACAAACATATTGCTTGGAAAGTGCTGTTCAAACAGAATTACAGGAACCTTTTATCACAGAGTAGGTGTCAGCCGGCAGACATCTGCAAAGGTGCCAATTATTGTAATTAATTAGACCTTCTCCAGGTTTCCAACACATGGCCCATCAGCAGGAGCCACCGAGTCCAATCAGAGCCACCTGCAGAGTCTGCAAGGCTGTGGGGACGAGGGGAAGTTGACTCCATGCCCTGTACCTCCCGTCTGGAAGAACAGGAGAGCTCCTGTTCTTTGAGAGTTCTGGGTGGGACAGCTTCATTCATGAAATTTCTAGGTTAGGAAATAGGAGGTGAGTGGGAAGAGTGGCCATAGTAGCTATTCAGGTGGGTAGGTGACTGGGTGAACGGACAGATAAATGAATGGATGGGTAGGGTGAGTACTGGAAAGCATTAATAAAAACTTGTGAACTACAAAGCCTTGAAAACAGCCTACATTTCCACACTTGGGGCTTGGGCAACCCCTCTCCCAGTCCCTTTAGGCCTGGGAAGAGGCAGGTTGTACTAGGAGCTGTGCCGTCTGAGCTGAGTGAGTCCTCTGTTGTATCTGCGATAGCCTGCAAAGAACTGGGTTGCTGGAACATTCCACAGAATGGAATGTTCTGGAATGTTAGTTCAGTGTGCTGATGACAAGCTGCCTGGGCCTGAGGAGCAGTGTGCGGCAGGGACTTTTGCTGGCTGAGTCAGACAGATGCAAGCCGAGGAGCAGGAAATTCACCCGCAGCAGCTGGAGAGCCCACACCTCCGTGCTGAGCTACCAATGCAGCAAGGTCACATCACAGGAGCAGCTTCTCTGCTGCTTGGGACTTATGGCATGTGACCCTCAGAGTCTATGGCCAACAGGGGGCCAACGCCTACAGGGGAACCACAAGGCAGAGTCTGGGGTTGCTGAGCAGGCCCATACCTTTTTCTACAGATGAGAAATGGCTGCTGGCTTGCTACTGGACCTTGGTAGAGGGGGGACATCTAACTTTGAGACATTAGGTGACTATGGGGCCTGGGGAAAGGCTGTGTGGCTGGGCCTCCGAGAGGACACACACAGTGAAGCTATTTGTGTCCTGCATGAACGCTCACTACACAGTGCTCACTCAGGAGGGGTTCCTAGTAGTGAGATGGGCAGAATGAATTTCCAGTCACCCCTTGGTCAACATGCACAGAGCAGCCATGGTGGCAGGGATAGAGGTTGAGCCTAAGCCCAGCAGTGTGGTTTGCCCTGACCAAGACTGACCTGGTAACTTAGCAATTCCTAATGCACCAGCGGTGGAGGTCAAACACTGGGGATAGAATATGATTTCCAGGGACTCCACCAGCTCCCTGGGGCTGGTTGATTGCATCGGACCTGTGCATTATGGAGGAGCTGGGGACTCCTCTCCTCTCCATGATGGACAAAAGCTCTGGATGTGGCTTTGTCTTTCTTGCCCAGGACTCGTCTTCTAGAGTGATCATCTTGCACTAGCAGGTGCCTTTTCGCTGTCATGAACTCCTTGCAGCTTTGCTTCTGCCCAAGTAACTCCAGTCAGAACAAAGAGGATCAGCCACTGGCTCACATCCAGTCCCCAGTATGTGATAACTGCTTTACTTGACACCATGTTGAATAGCTTCCAGAAACCTTGGCTGTGGTGCACGGGGGAGCCCACCCCCTGGAGAGACGGGGTTCTCTCCTGCTGGCTGCAGATGGTGCGTTGATGAGCCTGGGACCACTGGATCAGGTGCTGCCACCACCATAGGCAGCATGCCTGGGCTCTGGGGGTAAGGAGCCAAAGTGACCATGGATCCTACCTCTACCACTATGCTTAAAAATCCACCTAGCAGAGTTTGTGCTGCTAAAGCACGACCGCTTTATTCTCTGCTTACTTGGAGGGCTTGTTTCCCTAAGGATACAATAACAATGAACTGGAAGGTGAGGCTTTTAACTTAAAAGGGCCCCACCTGTGGCCCTTTTAACTTAAGTCACTTCTGAAGCAAGCAATAGGCAAAAAAAAAAAAAAAAGAAAGAGAAGGTTAATCAGCTATCTGGACCAACTGGCCTCACCTTTCAAGGAGAAATCGGGTTGACATTATGACTTGCAGTACTTCTGTGGTTGTAATAAAGGGTTCTAGGAAACCAAAGCCACCTACTGCCTGCCAAGTAGAGGCAGGATGGCCAGCCATTCGACAGTGAAGGCTTTTGTCCCTCTCCATATAAAGAATCCTGACTGTCAGAGATTGGGCAGAGACTGGAGGTCTCTGGGCTATGGAGTGAGCTGTGGAGGAGGGCAACCACCCAGATCAATTATGGCTTCATGACTCATTAGGCGAGCGAGGCCTGCAAGCGGCTTTGCATGTCTCCGGTTTCTTGTAGCACATTCCTGTTTACTTATGTGTGCCAGCCACCTTCTCTTTCTACTTCTTTTCCTTTTACCTCATTTTTTAAAATTTTACATACAAGTAGATTGAAGCTCACAATTTAGTCTTCAGAAGCAGAATAGTCAGTGGACTGTGACTGAATTGAGGAGTAATTTCTAGCTTGCGATGGATACAGTGACTCTTGGGATCGCGTGCCCCTTCACTTTGCAGCAAGGTTTCGCTCACTTGGAAGATGGATAGCTGCCTCTTGTTAGGTAGAAATAGCTCTTCCACTGCTCCGCTGGTCAGAGGGTTCAGATCGGCATGGAGGTGTGCCTAAGGAAGATGGGCAGGGTGGACTGTGCCAGCTGCAGAGGCACTGCTGTAGCTCCGGTGCACTTGGTCACCTGACCCATGAGAGGGGAAGTGGGGATACTGTACTTATAATTTTTTAATTGACATGATGTTCAACCTAGTCAGTAGAGGGCAGAAGAGATTCATTACAGGGGGAAGGAGTTTCCTTTCCTAGTTCTGGAGTGTTTCTTCCTTTAGGAGACTATTGGAGTGGGATGGGTTTTCTCATCCCTAACTTCTGTGGCGCAAGGTGGTTTCTCAAGCATTCACTGGCTGCTGGGCAGGCAGCTCGAGGTGACCTGCCAATGAGCCCAGTGGTCAGCAGCACCTCCGGACTGAAGTAGCTCCTAGTAGCCCCAGGACTTCCAGACAATCAGCTCCATGAAAACAGCATTCTGTTACCCCAGAGAGTGGATTTCTGTCAGGTTCTGCAGGGCAGATTTCAACATGTTCCAATGTGAAATCAATACCTATAGACTGGATTGGTGAATTCAGTGGGGCCCCAACCCAGCTGCCCAGCGAGAGCTGGGCCCAGAAGTGGGTGTCCCAGTGCCCCTTTCCTCACGCATGTTCTCCACCATCCTGTCACAGGCGCAGTTTGACTTTTGCAAATATCTTGTTCTGTAATGTTGCTTTTACTTTCCTTTTTATTTCAACCTTAAGAACAAGCATCGCAACCATTTTCAGGGGAGGAAAGAGATGTTGAGAAGGGAAGGGACTGACCTGCCCAGTGAAGGCTGAGGTGGGCTGGGCAGGATTCTCTGAGAACAGGGCCAGTCTCCAGCTGGTAACATTCACACTGCCCACCAGGCCAGGTGCAAGCGCTGCTTCCCAGCCTGCGGTATCTCTAAGTCCTCACTTTCAGCTCCAGCCTTCCCTTGGCACTGCCTCCCTGCCAGCATGGGTTGCATGCCTGTGTGTGCTGTGTGTATGCTTGCCTGTGTGCATGTGTGTGCGCATTTGTGTGTGCATGTGCCACAGCAGGAATGGGCTAGGGAGTAGCAGTGTGGGAGACGTGTGTCGTGAGGGAGGGGACTAGCGGGGGCTCCAGGGGCCTACAGAAGCCCCTCCTCTGTGCCCCCTCAGCCACCTCTTCTCTGCCCAGAGTGTCTGGCTGCCTGACAACTTGGTGGGCCTCCTCTGTGGGAAGGGATGGGTGCTGCAGCGCTGTGCCCCCACTGCAGTGGGTAGGACTTGGAGTAGCACAGGAAAGGGTGGTCTTTTCATTCAGCAGGAGGCAGAGGCTCAGAGGGTCTGAGCCCTTTGCCCGAGGCCACATAATATGAAGAGGAGAGTCAGGATCCAAACCCAGGTGGGCCTGCCCTGCAGGCTGAGCTCTGAACTATCCCCACAAGTGCTTGCTGGTCTGAAATAGTGGCCGCTTTCTAAAGGACACAGACTTCCCCTCAGGAGGCCAGTGAGGAGCCAGTAGAGGCTGAGGCCACCTCTCAGAAGCCGGGCTGGTCAGTTTGGGATGCTCGGAAAGCTCCTTCATACCTCGTGCTCAGCTAGCCAAGGCCATGTCTACTGCCGCTCCAGGTCCCAGCCTCACCATGGTACAGGACAGTGCTCCCTACCCCAACTCATCCATTCATTTATTCATTTATTCAAAAGGTGACACTGAGCATGCTCCCCACTCCAGGTCAGATTTAGGGGCTGCAGCACGGAGCAAGTCAAAATAAGTCTGTTCCCTGAGGATTCCATTAAGCAAACTTACAAATTAGTGTTTAATTATAACTCCTGTTAAGTGCTCCGAAGGAAATGAAATGGATTTGAGAAGAACCTTAAGAGGAAGAATCTAATTGGGTTTGGGAGATGAGGTCAGAGAGTTTTGGTGGGGAGGGAGGGGTGTTTAAGCAGTAAAACTTGGGGGCTGAAGAGTTAGGTGGCCAGGCAGGGGGAGGACTCAGCAGCCTGCAGGGCCAGGTCACCATTCGGGGCGTGGCATGGGCAGGCTCTGAGAGAAGAAGTCCTGAGGGTTGGAGCCAGGAGGTAATAGAGCCACGTCTGCATGAGACACAGGTAGGGCTAGAAGGGGTTGGCGTGGATGAGGGAGACCAAGGAGACCCTGCAGGAGCCTCTGTTCTCAGGAGAACAGAGGCGCTGGGTGGCGACTGGAGTGGGGAGATGGAGAACGGCAAGACTTGAGGTCAGGTTTGGCTGCTGTGGGATGGTAGGAATGGTTTCCAGCAGAGAGGACAAGGGCCTGTTGTGGGGTCCAGCTGCCTGTTGTTCCTCCTGGACCCCAGTCACCTGGGCTCTGGGAACATTAGGCTTCCCCAGCCTCATGTCTGCAGGAACTCTGGTGTGATGAGCGGCCTGGGAAATGCCACATCCTGGATGCTCCCTGTGTCATGGGTGAGGATGGGGACAGCCTGCCCTAATGAGGGCTGAAAGGTCAGAATAAGCTACACCTGTGTCCCCTGATGCTGTTCTGGTGGGATGAGTGACCTTGGGCAAGTCTCCCCTCAGAGCCACTGTAAGAGGGAGGCTGCCAAAGGGCAAAGGGGCTCAGGGTTCAGCAGGTGCCCAGTGTGGCTCTGAGCAGGGTCTTCCTGGAGGGAAGTCCCCACTCTTTCGGTGAGGTCGGTTGTGATCAAGCAGAGCCCCGTGCCTCTCCTCACTTGTGATTAATTCAGTTTGGTAAAGCAGCATTTACGCTAGGAATTTAATCGTCATTTCTGATGGTGAAGGAATTGAAAAATAAATTGAAAGTGTCAGACGATGCATTAGGGTGGGTGATGGAGTGGAAGTGGGGCCGCCTGCACAGCCTCCTCATTGGGTGGTTTATGGGCCCAAGAAATGAGCCAAGTTTCTGTTGGATGAAGACAATTGCGGGATCAAGGACCAAGGTGATGGCGGAGGGGTGGAGGGGGGGGCGGTGAGGAGAGGAGAGAGATCCCAGCCTGGGTGGATAATGGGGAAATGGGGTATGTTTGAGGGCAGCCTCAGTGCTGCAGGACTCTGTGATCCAGGCCTCTCAGGCCAGGGGAGGACAGTGGCGCCCTGGCCATGAGGAGCTGGACACTGGCAGCTCACTACCAGCTCCACCCTTTGCCTCCCCCAGTGGCCCCTCAGGCACAGGGAGGGATGTCCACGAGGAGAGGACGTGAGCTCTGGTTTCTGAGTTGTCGGGGATGCCAGCGCAGCAGTTCTTGGTTTCTCCTGGAGGCACCCCTGACCCTAGTGACGACCAGGACTCCCCCATCGAACCAGGTGTTCTGAAGGCAGAACTGTGTCCTACATCTGACTAAGAGACTCCTATTTCCTCCTTCAGTCTAGAGCTCTCCGAGGACCTGGGATGAATCTTTTCTTGGGCATCTCTTTGGTTCCACTCTTTCTTCATGGAAGCTGGAACTGGGGTGGGAGGAGTCTGTGAAGATTCCCACAGTGCCAGAAGAATTCTGGGCTTTGCCTAGGCCTGCAAGACCCCATGGGAGGCAAGAATGCTATATGGGTGAGTCTGTGCAGGGAGGACAGACCCCTTGGATCCCCCAACCCTGGACGGGGTCAAGCTGGGCCAAGACCAACCCCTGTCTCTACTGTAGCCCTGTCATCCCCCCAAAACCTGGAACGGGGAGAGCCCTGTGCTGGGAGCAAGAGGCCTGTCTCAGTTACTTTTCTCTCCTTACTGGGACAAAATACCCAAGACCCAAATTTAAGGAAGGTAAGGTTTATTTAGCACCTAGTTAGTGGAGGTTTCAGTCCACACTCAGCTGGCTCTAAGGCAGAGCGGCACATGGCAGAGGGCAGCAGCTCATGGAGGCAGAAAACAGCAAAGAGCAAAGGGATGAGTGGCAGTGGGGCTGCGGCAGCCAGCAAGCCTCTCTCCTCTCCTTATATTGTATTCAGACTATCCACCCCAGGGAGTGGGGTGTAGTGCTCACACCCATAATTCCAGCATTGGATCATGAAGTAATCACAAACTGTAGAAGCCCCCCACCCCATGACTGTATGAGGCTTTTGGGGGACACCTAGATACAAACCATAACAAGGCCCATGTCCTACACCCTGCTTATTCATTATTCACTCATTAAGTGTCACTTGAGCACTTATGCTGGCACCATAGGAGCACGAGGTCCTGATCCCCACGCAGCTTATGCCCCTGAGGGAAGAGACAGATGACATGCACAACAATGAACAGATGAACTTCAGGGTAACTTCCTGAAGTGTTTAGTGCCCTGTAGGGGTTACAATAGGATGGTGTGTAGGAACAGCTGAGCAGGTCCTTAGGAAAGGACTTATCCCAAGAGGTGACCATAAGCTGAGACTCACCACGAGAAGGAGCAACCCTACCAGGAGCCTGGGGTGGGGAGGGGCATCCCAGTTGCTGGGAGATTCATCTAGAAAGGACTTGAGGCTGAGGTGGCAGACTGTGGCATGCAAGGGGGTGAGGGGAGGGCTGAGGCAGCAGAAGTAGTCAGGATGCCCATGCTCATGCACAGGCTTGTGGCCATGACGAGAGCTCTCAAGTTCATTTCGGGAGCAGCCAAGACCCTGGAATATTTTAAGCAGAGGAATAACACCATGTACATCTGAATGGTCACAGGCTGCCCTGGGTAATGGAGTGCAGATTGGCAAGGTAGGGAAGGGAGAGGCAGGGAGGGTGGGCTGGGGTCTTGGCAGGAGCCGGGCATACTCTGGCCCAGGCAGGAGGTGAAGGAGGAGGACAGAAGCAGGGGACTCCAGATCATCCATGGCACCTTGTTTCCTTTATTACCAAGTGGCAGCAGCTCAATCTGGCTTCAGTGTCCACAGACCATGAGGGCCACCTCTGCCCCTGCCCCTGATCTGCAGCTTGAGCCATTGCCCTCGCCAAGTTTATTTCCCAGTGACTGGCATGGGCATGGGCTGTATCTGATGCAAATATGGCACATTTTGGGAGGCTGCTTCCTGCCTCCTTCCAGCCTGGTGAGCTGAGCCCTTTAGCCACCTTCTCCCACCCCCCACCTACGCCTCTGTCCTGGAGGAGTCAGTCCAGCTGGAGCAGGCTCAGCATCACAGCTGCGGGGCTACTGCACTCAGAAGTGTTACAGGTAGTGGTGGGAAGTCTCCAAAGTTGTGACCTCAGGGCTGGTGCCATCAGCACTGTTGGTCAAACTGGCATTGGCTGTGGTTCTAGAGTTCGGGGCATAGACCAAGGGAGGGAGGGCAGGGGAGGAGGGCTGCCAAGGCAGGAGGGGAGGGACAGCTGGTCCTGGATAAATGTCTATGTTCTATGCAGTTTACAAGGGTTACCCAAAGACCAACTCTCTCTCCAGGTTTAATTTCCATCCCAACGCTGCCATTTTAGTCAATTAGAACTGTTCATTCCTAAGTCAAACCTTGACTTGCATGGAAGCGCTCCTTGGGTACTCCTCCTCACCTGTCTCTAACCCTACTTCCTGCTCTTCCCCACAAGGTGCTGGCTGCTCTGGATCCCATCCCCTAAGTCTCTGCATGTGGACACACACACACACACACACACACACACATACACACTCATGTACACTTGGCCTCATGTATCCATGCACCTCTGTACCCCTCACTTGCAGATGGGTTCCCCCATCCACACATAGCCCCCACATTCCCTCTTGCACCTGCGTTCCTCCTACTGCTTCCTGTTTCATTGTGTGCTGAGAACCAGACCCCTAGGCTGAATGCTGAGAGGAAAGAAGAGGCGAGGAGGAGCTAATTTCATTTGCAGGACCTGTGGCAAGGCCTAATCTTTCAGGTGATAATAATAACTAAGAATGCTGAAGTCAGCGATGGTGGGATTGCGCAGGGTGCTGGGCACGAGGAAGCGACAGGTGAGCTGGTGGGGTTCTGAGGAGGAAGTGTATGTCTCCCTACTTCCTGCTCCAGGCCTGTCCTGACTGGATGGGAGGAGGACAGAGAGCTCAGAAAGGAAGCTGAAGGCGATTCCTGCAGGTGCCAAGGCCTGTGCAGACCAAGAGGCCACAAGACCAACAGGATCTGGTTTCAGCTTCCACCACAAGCTGGGGTGGGAGCTCCATGTCCCCACAGGGGCCCCCTTGCTGGGTTGTGGGTTTACAAATTCACATGGTGGCCCCATTACCTGGGCTGGGCATGAGGTGTATCACCCACCCACGCTGCAGGAGATGGTTCTTGGCCTCTTACATGCTCCTTCCTATTCAGCTCCTCACTGCAAGCCACCCAGCAACCCCACACAGCAGAAGCCCAGAGAAGGCAGGCAAGGGCCCCTGCCTGGGCCCCTGCTCACTTCACCCCTGGCCTCAGAGCCCAGACCATGGTCTGGAACACAGGAGGCTCCTGGAAATATCTTCAGGAGACTACAAATACCTAAATACACAGGGCCCTCTCTGAGTGGGCCTTCCTTAACCCATTTAGCAGAGGTTCAGAGAGGGGCAGTGACTCACCCACAGGCCCACAATTGTGGATCCTGGGATAGGAGGCAACCAGAGCTTTCTGCGCTTGGACGTTAAGTCAGTATTTTACAAACCTCCAGCTTTCAGCCAGGAGGCTCCAGCTAGCAGGTGTGAGGCCCCAGGAATGGTGGCCACAGGGAGGAGAGGGGGGCCCTTCCCCTCCAGGTCTGCTCATGCTTCCCAAGGCCCATCTGCACGTCTTTCTGCCCTTGGGAGAGCAGTCCCCATCAGCCTCACAGGTCCCATGTCTACTGTGGGTCAGGAGAAAGAATAAGGCCTATCAGCAGGGCTGGCCTGGCTGCCAGTGGTGGGCCCAGCTGAGGTGTGCTGCGGGGTTCTGGGGACACAGCTCCCCTGCTGGTGAATCAACTTGGGTCGGCTGGAAGGGTCCTTCTGAGGCCTGAGCTCTACTGCTGTGGAGGGTCAGTGGACTTATGTCCTGCCCCTCATTTCTAATAAGCAGCTGGGGACGGGGACTGTGGGAGTGCTGGCATCGTTAGCGCAGATGGCCAGTGGGGCTGGAGCTGACCCCAGGGATGGGAGTGATGGCCCAGAGACCGCAGCCAGTTTTGTTCTCTCTGTGTCTCAGTTACTCATCTCTCATTGCTGGGACAAACACCCAACACTCAAAATGAAGAAAGGAAAGGTTCATTTAGCTCACAGTTACTGCAGGTTTCAGTCCACGCTTGGCTGGTTCCAAGGCAGAGTGACACATGGGAAGAGGGCAACCTTTCTTGGTGGTGACAAAGAGCAGCTGAGAGAAAAAAGGGTGGCAGCACCTCAGGCAGCTAGCTAGCCTCCCTCCTCTCCTTACATTGTAATGTAAATTCCCTGCCCCAGGGCAGGTGCGGCATCCACACCCACAGTAATCACAAACTCCAGAAGCCGCCCCATGACTGCATGAGGCTTTGTGGGGACAAATAGACACAAACCATAACACTCTGGCATCCCACTCAGGTCTAGGTGAGACCCAAATCTGACCAGAAATTTAAAATATGATACAAATGTCACTTTGTATTACTTGGCCAAGGAGGCTAGGGCTGGGGTACAGGGAAGGCTGCTGATTCACTGACGTAAAACTGGAGGACTCACCTGGGAACTGCAGTGAACCCTAGGGTACCACAGGGCTCTTAAAGTGGAAAGAGGTGGGGCCTTGAGTTGAGCCCAGGTGGCTTCTATGATGTGGATCAGGCCAGGGAAGGCATCTTCTAGGGAGCCTCCAGGAGAGAACACAGCCTCCAGTCACTTGGAGTCCAGCCCAGTGAGCTCCGCTGAGACAGCTCCTCCCCACAACTGGGAGATAACGAATTTGGATCTGCTGAGCCACTAAGCTTGCCCTAATCTGTTACAGCAGCAACAGAAGGCTAATACGCTTGTGCCCCAGCTCTGAGGTGGTGGGGAGCAGAGTGAGGGCTCGTGTTGGGCAGGCTTAGTCAGAGCCTCAGGACACTGCAGGCTTACGCTTGGTTCTCTGAGCCTCCACGTCCTCCTCTGTGAAATGGGACAGAGGACATTGTAAGGATTTCACTGAGATAGTCCAGGCACATCACTATGCCCAGAGGCCAGCATATGGCAGGTACCCTCAAAGGGTGGCTGCTGTTCTTATATCACTGCCCAGCAGCTATTATTAGGTTCTGACAAGAGGACCTATAAGATGGACAGTGGCTCTCAAGGTGACCTTCAGGAACCATCTGATGACTATCAGAATAGCACACAGATAGCAACAGTGCTATGTTACGTACAGGGGTGGCCATCCATCTCCCCACAGCACCTTTCGTGCAGTCAGAGCAGGCCACCATGCGGCCAGTGCCCTAGGTGTTCTGGGCCTGTCCTACTCTGGCTAGTCACTGTGTTGGGGACTTCTGGCCTCCACAGTGACAGTGCAGTGACAGGGGCTATTTTATGTCCAACCTTGTCTTTTCCCCCTTTCCCCAGCCAAAGC
>NDGM011015314.1:0-11373 GCA_002564305.1 Octomys mimax | reverse complement strand
CTTCCAGCCCTACGCACTCAGGTTCATTGTTCTCTTTCATGCTGGTGAATACATAATGCTTCAGTGGATGGGCTGAGGGGAAGGCTGATCCCCTGGTCCCTCACTCTCCTCTATGTGGAGCCCTCAACGAGCATGCCGCTGTGTGGTACTTTGGAGTCAAATGCAAATACATTAGGGTCTACTGTGTCGTGTCACTTGCCTAGCTTTGGAAAGTGGGACAGGAAGTGCAGAAAAGGAGAGGGAGGAGAGAGGCAGAGAAAAGGGAGAGAAGAGTGAGGAGCAAGCAGTGGGGGAAGTAGTGATGGGAATCTTTGTATCAGCTCTGCCAGTCCCTCTTGAAGGGAGCACAGGACTCTGTTCCCACCAGCAAAGTGAGGGCAGGACACCAGTCCTACTGGGGACGTCATGGCAGAAGCTGGGGTACAAAAATAGGCAAGAGTGTCAGGACTTCGTCTCCACAGGGCCACAGGAGAATGAAGAGGCAGCACAGGGCAATTGGTCACAGTCACCCCAACCTGCGCATGCGAGTGTTTGTGAGTGGGCACTTTGTGACTCTGCATGTGTGTGAAGGTACACAGGTATGATGTGCTGATGTGAGTGTTTGCGTATAAGAGTGTGTGTATAAGGATGCATGCATAGATGTGTGCGTGTGAGAGTGAACATGTGCATGGAGATGGGTGCATTTGAGAACACTGTTGTGCAAATGTGTGTGGGCAGATGTGTGCATGGGTGTGAGTGTGTGTAGGAGTGTTTGTGGGCAGCTGTGTGCAGGTGATGACATGTATGTTTGCATGTGAATGTTTCTGTGAGTAGATGCAACCATGTGAATGCTCATGTACATATGAGTGTGTGACAGTGAGTACAAGTGCACTGGTGTGTATGCAGGAGTGTGTGTGTAACTGTGAGTGCACATGAGGATGTGTCAGTGTATGTACAATCATGTGTGACCAAGCACACATATGAATGCGATGCTTTCATGAGTGTTTTTGTATTTAAGTGTGCCTGAATGCATTTGTGTGTGAATGTATGGATCACTGTATTTTGAGAGTATTTATGTAGGAATGGAGTGGGATGCGCTGATGGGGGTGTATGTATACATGTTTGTGTCAGTGCACGCAAGCTCGCAGTTATCCATGTGATAATTTCAAAAGAATGTGTTGATGCTAAGAGGAAAGTAGGGGTCAAAAAGGGATTGCCTGGGCTGAATCTGGCTCTGCCACATCCTAGCCATGTGCCCTGGGATGACAAGTTTATTTAACTTCTTTGTACTTCAGGCTCCTTATCTCTAAAATGGAGATTATAAAATTCTCTAAAATGGAGATTAAAAAATATGTACCTTATAGGAATGGAAGAAGAATTACATTCCCTAATCTATCCCAAGCCCTAGGAGCAATGCCTGTACATGTTAAAACTCGCTACATTTTCCTGGGGGAAAAATAAGAGCTAAGAAGCTAAGGGCAAGCATGTGGGTCAGGGATTGGGGAGTCTCATTGGAATAAAGGTCCACCTAAAGGGTGCCTCAAGATACGTGGGTGTGTGGTGGGCTTCTGGTGACTTGTTTCCCTGCTCCATGTCTCTCTGTATGCTTCCAGTAGAACTACTCTCAGTTTCTCTTGGAAAACAACTTGCTGCCCACCCAAGTCCATCAGCTGGGTAGACCCAGCCTCTGGCTCCTGCCATTAAAACCTGGTCATTCAGTAAACTTTACTCCTGGCCACAGTGACTGACTGAGGAGTGGGCAGATGATTCAATTAGGCATGAAAATCACATTGGAGACTTTGCTAAAAAAAAAAATCAGGAAAGAAGGGGGGAATGTAACCAATGTGACATAAACCTGACAACATAGCAATCATTTCTCACCTGCAGAGGAGAGCATGACTGGCTGATTTGAACACAGAAAAGGTAGGATGGTGATGTTTAGAAAGTGTGCCATCCATCCTGGATCCAGCCAGGCCTGAGGGTGTCACTGCTTGGATTTTTTCCCTCAAAATAAACTAAATACCCCTTTTAATTTCTTTTGTTTAACTATTTCCACTTGGTTCCCCTCCCTTGAGTGCTAAGGCCCTGAATGGTCTGGAACATTCCTGGCAAGGCTTAGGAGAAGCCCTGAGGGACAAGGACTGTAGCTAATGGAGAAGGTGAAGCAAAGCCAGTGTGGCCAAAGTGAAGTGAGAAGAGTGAACTTCTGCATGCCAGAGGCCGGGAGCCAAAGTCTGAGGATAAGCTGGCAAGCCAGGGGGAGGGGGCCTCAGTTTCCACCTAACTCCCTTGCCCTACCTTGTCCCTTCCTAAATTCTGAAGCCAAGACCCATAATGTATAAACCTTATTGGGGTCATGAGTGCCAACTGTCTAGCCTCTTTGAAATTTAACTAAAATTGTTAGATGATAATAATCTATTTTATTATTTTCTTGAGTTTACCAAGTGATATAGGAATATATTTTCTGGTTAAAAAGATGAAATTTGCTGAGGAAAGAGCAAATCACCTCATTTTACAAGCAGGAATGAGGTCCAAGTAGGTTATGAAACTCCCAGAAAGTCATATAATTAGCTCATCAGATGCCTGGGGTCGTGAAAACCTTCTATATTCTCTTCAACTTATGTAAAAACTCACTTGGGGATAATAGTATTAGTGGCATTAATAATAGCCAGCTTTTAAGTTCTACACGCCAGCTGCCATGTTAAGTTCTTTACTTTCTCCTTTTTTGAGTTACCTTCCAGTAATGGTTGTGGCCATCCCTTTCCTCATTTGGCAGGGGCCCGTGGCCACATGGCACCAGCCAGGTAACTTTCCCAACAGTCCACTGCACATGCGATGCAGGCAAGACCTGGCCTCGTGCAAGCTGTTTCCAGAGCCCTCGCTTCTGGCAACAGTGCAAATTTGGAAAGAAGGAATTTCCTTTAACTAGGTGTTTGGACCTAAAAGACAAAGGAAATTGAGTGGTCGCGGAACCCAGAGGGGAAAGTCCTTTGTGGTTCTCAGATGCAATTCCAGGACACTCTAGCAGACTCAGGACCCTGCACATAGTCCTGTCCATGTCTCAGCCCGATTCTCCAGCAAGCTTCTTATAGTTTCATCTGTCAACCATCCATCCCTGGGGCTCACAGCATACTTCCAAATAATCCCTGACTGAGGCTGCTAGTTGTGGAGCTACTACACACACACACACACACACACACACACACACACCCTGTGACACATGATCTCTATGGGACTCCTGCTTCCCCTTAGAAAGATGTTAGCTGGAATAGAATATATGGAAGCTAATGCACATGCTGGCACCTGGAGTGCCATCTGCTGTTATCTGACCCACATCCTGTCTGTTTATTTGCATGTTTATTCATGGTCCTTGGGATTGAACACAGGGTATTCATACTGAGCTATATCCCTAGTCCTTTTATATTCTTAAATTTTGGGACATGTTCTTGCTAAGTAGCTAAGTTGCCCAGCCTGGTCTCAAACCTGTGATCCTCCTGCTCCGGTCTCCCAGTATTGTCTCTTAGTGCATGAAGACACAACAATGCAGAAATCTTAAGTGAAGTCATGTGATGGTGAATCTTGATTGATAACCTGAGTGGTATGAGAATTCCTAGGAGATGAGTACGGCGCACCTCTCGGTGTGTCGTAGGAGCATGGCTCCAGGGCATATATCTGGCCTTGGCTCATTCCTCTAGGGCTTTCTTCCTGTCCTTGTCCTTTATAGCTGCTGTCATGGGGTTAGCAACTTGGCCCCACCGTGCCCTTTCTCCATTGTGTTTTCCTGCCTCGCAGCCAGTTGATGATGGACTGAAACCTCAGAAATGGTGCACCAACATGATTCTTTCTTGATGTCATTTTGCTCAGACTTTTGCTCACGGTAACAAAATGCTTTCTAAAGTCCTATTGTAAAAATGGCTGAAAATTCCTCCCTCCGTTCATACTGTCCTGAGGCAGCATTCAGATACGTCCACCAAGAAAAAAAGTCTATCTCTCTGCCTCTTCAGTCTTAGTTATCAAAGTTAATGGGCATACTAGCATGTATTAGACACACAGTTAGAGACTGCAAACACACTTGTCCAGAGGGGCTTCCTGTCTCTTGTCAAACTGGCAGAAATGAGGACCAGGCTGAGCTCGCCTGCTGGAGGATGAGAAGCCATGCATAGGGGAGCAGAGCTCCGGGGTGGACGGTTGCAGCTAGCAGGTCTGTGAGTGCAGACGTAGCCCGTGCAACACAATCCCTGCCGCCTAACCCCAGTCCCAGGAGAGATCACCCGAGCCGGCCTAGACCGGGCTCCCTGCACAGGCAACCAGAAATGGGTGGTAAGTAAATGACCGTTATTTACCACCAAGTCTGTAGTGTGTTGCATAGCAAAAGCTGAGCTAGATCTAGAAGTTTTATAAATGGCGCACCATCTGCTAAGCTCTCTGGCCAAGTTTGAGAATATTTCTAGGACCCAAGAAAGTTTGTTTGTTTTGCTCAACTCTGAGATTTCAATATTCTGACTTTTGTCATTATAGGTTATTTCAAATTGAAAGAATTGTACAGTAGTTTTTTTTTTTAATTTCCAGTGTTGGTGATCAAACTCAGGGCCTCACACCTGCTAGGTAAGTATGCTACCACTGAGCCACATTCCCAGCTCCAAAGTATGTGCGTGCATGCGTGTGTGTGTGTGTGTGTGCATGCGTGCATGCGCGCGCGTGTGTGTGTGTGTGTGTGTGCGCGCCAGATTTTTTTCTTTTCTGTTGGCTGTGTTATTGTTATTTATGTTTCATGTGTACTAGTGATTTGCTCATTTAAAAAAATTGTGTGGTTCCATAACGCGGTTATATAAAAGTCCTTCATAGGTGCTATGAAAGTTGTTCGATTTTTGACTATAAGAAATAAAGCTCCTCTGTACACATTCATATAAGCGGTCTGTGGATGTACTCATCTCAATCTCCTGGCCATGTACTGTTAGGAATTGAATTACATCTCTTCCCCAGACTTTTGGGTCCTAATCTTCGGTACTCCAGAATATGACCATATTTGAGGACGGGACTTTTAAAGAGGCAATGAAGTCAAAATGAAGTCACATGGTTGGGCCCTAATCCCATGCAAAGACACAGAGCAAAGCACTTAAAAGCCAAGGGAAGTGATCCCAGGAGCAACCATCCCTGAGGACACCTTGGTCTCAGACTCCCAAGCTCCACAAGTGCTAGACAATGTGGTTCTGTTACTTAGTATTCACAATCCTAGCCTGAATTTGGCTGTGGCAGCTTGCCTTCCCCCGCCCCTGGCACTAGGGGTTGGATCCAGGGTCACTGCAGTGAGCCACATCTCCTGCCCTTAAAAAAGGTTTTTGAGCCAGGGTCTTTGTAAGTCATTCAGTTGCCTATGCTGGCCTCTCACTTGAGGTCCTTTTGCCTCAGTCTCCAAGGCTGGAATTACATTCATGCAGCATAATACTGGGCCAGCAGGCCAAATGTCTGGTAGGTAGCAGCCCCAGGCTAGGCTCTGATGTTCAAGGATAGGTGAGACCCAGGGTGGCTGGGGGTGCCATTGACAAGTCCACTGGTAAATGGCTGCCTCTGTACATCCAGGGGTGTGATGGGAGTCCCGACCTAGTGATCGGAAGGAGAACCAGGAGAGGCAACATTGTACAAATGGCCACCAGCTCAATATACGTTGGACAGCAACAGGGCGCCAGCCCAAGGACGAGCTCCAAGTCCTCACATGTCTCCTGGGGAAGATACCGTGATGCTCTCCATTTTGCAGATGAGGAAACTGAGACTTCATGAGATTTCACAAGTTGCCGAGGCAGTAGAATTAGTATTGTTAGGCTTCAACACGATCAGCTTATTCTCACCCAGTGCTAACTGCACAGTCACTTAGGGGACTGACTGACATAGCTGGTCTCTTGCTATGGGCAGCAGGGTCTGTCAGGGTGGAGACCAGACCATCTTGCTGGTTGCTATACCCCAGTGCCCACTGAAGCTGCACACAGCGGGATGCTGACTCGAGCTCCTGGGGTCTCAGCCCCTCCCAGCAGCCCTGCTATGACCCCAGGCTCTGCGGTGGAGGTGGTGATGAGGGTGGGGGCTGGCAGCGGGCACTTGCACTGCAGATAATTTGGGGAAGATGGTTTCCAGAAAGAGCAGCCCTGATTAACTCAAATGAACTGTAAAATTGTTTTTGGTTTAAAGGCTTTGCTTACTGAGGTATCAAGTGGGAGGAGGGTGGGTATGGGAGGGAGGGGCCAGCAGCCAGCAGAGCAGCAGATCCCGGCCAAGGTGTCCACTAGGTACTATTCTTGGGCTGGGCTCTGGGATTCAGAGACAGGTGAAACCCATGGTGGTCACAGTGCAGGCCCAGTGGTGAATGACAGTCTCAGAAATCCAGAGGTACAGGAGAGGAACCCTTAATCTAGGCAAGAAACAACCAGGTGGTATAGCATTGTGCAAATGACCTGGGTTCCAATCCCAGCTCTGCCACTTTCCAGCAGTGTCACCTTGGCCACATGCGATGGAGGTGAGTTACTCAGAGCTGCTCTGAGTACTAAATGTGGTGATCACACCAAGCAGGCAGAGTAGGGCCTGGCACTCAGTGGGTGCTGAGTATGCTCCAGCTCTCATTGGCCAGTGCGTGAGAGCTGGAAGGGCAGGGTAGGCTGGGGGTAGGGTGGCTGGGAGATGGACCGGTCCCTGCAGAGCCCACGCGGGGCTGGGATGACAGGGTCAGTGTAAGAGACAAGGCAGTGAGCGATGCTGCTGGCGAGGTCCTGGGGCCAGTCCCCTTCAGCCTGCATTGACCTGTGGGGAGTGGAGGATCTGTGAAGGGGGCTTGGAGTGGCGCTCAGTGGATTTGGATGAGCAGTGGTTTATGTGTGGATGGGAGGCCCTGGAGCCGGGTGACCAGACAGTTGCCCAGGGCCTGGGGAAAGAAGATGATGCCCTGGACTGGTGAGGACAGTGTGGACAGGGGGCAGGGGCAGGAGGGGCAACATGAAAGGGACAGAAATGAGGGACCCCTGGAAGGGGTGCAGAGAAGCACAGCTGGGGATAAGCCCAGCTTTGTGGTTGAAGCAGGAGAAAGGAGGCAGGTGCTGGCCTGGGCAAGGACCCTGGGTTAGAGCCCATGCCTAGTGCCTCTTGCCTCTTCTTTCACACAGTGGACACCCCTCTCTTGATGGTGCAGGTAAAGCCAGCTGCCTCCTCAAGGCCAGGGGCAGGTGGCAGAGTAGCCCATGTGCAGGCCAGACCATGGGCACCCAGACTAAGGGAGGCAGGGACAAGGTGACAGACAGACTTCAACAAATGGGGGGAGGGCAGGCAAAGGGAATGGGAGACCCGGAACAGGGCTCTGCAGCCCTCCTCCTCCTCGGCCTTGGACCAATGTGTGTTGGGGAGTGGCTAAGGAGGTCACTGGGTGCCAGATGTCCCTTCCCTGGTCTGATCTCCTTGGAGAGAAGAAATCACTCTCCATCCAGTTAATCTAATTGCAAGTAATCAAGCTGTAGAGATCTGTGAGCAGGGCGAGTGATTAGGAAACATCTCTTCCCTGCGAACAGTTTAAATCTAATTTTTGTTCCGAAAATCTAAAAATCAAGTAGAAACACTTGGGATTCATGCTGCCCTTGGCCAGGAGCAGGGTGTTTTCCAAGATAGAGGTAGCAGCTTGGGGAGAGGACCAAAGCTCCATCAAGGGGGTAGGTTGCAGCCCGCTGCTGAGGTTACCACACCGTCCAATAGACAATGAGATCTCAAGACGGGGGACAGCCCCCGAATCACCTTCAGCCCTTTCTCAGATCCACCACCTGAAACTGTTCAAGACACCTGTCCTGTGGCTTTCACATTGTGCCCCTGACTATCACACACACACCCCACACAGCTGTTCTGACGGTCAGGTGCCCTGGTTAGTTCTGCTCTTGGTCCCTGCTCTGTCACTCCCTGACTGTGGTAACACTGAGCTCTTTCTTGGAGCCTCCGTTTCCCCATTGAATCTTGAACTTTATTTCTTGGGTCTCTCCAAATGTGACAGGCCAGAGTTTGATTGTTTTTTCCTCTCAGCCTCTTTCCTTTTGAATTGAGACTGACTCAGAGAAAATAAAGTGCAGGAGGTGGATCCCAGTGGGCTCAGAAGGTAAATTCAGCCATCTAGGGGAGATCTCCCCTTCTTCAGCAGAACAGAGGTCATTGGGCAGCCCTGGCCTGGCCTAGCCTGAGCTCAGGAGAAGTCAGAGCTGGGAAGGGCCTGGAGCTTCCTGGAGGAGGCACAGCCTAGAGGCAGAGCTGAGAGCAGACAGAGGTGGTGAGCACGTCTCTGGTGGTGGCTGAAGGCCCCACCTGCTGCAGGGTCTGTCTCCCTTCTCTGCACGTGAGCAGCCACCTGTAGGACCATGATAAGGGCCCAGGCCTGTTCCCAGCCGAGGAGGTGAAAGAGCTCCAGGGAGGGAGGTGTGTGGATTTGGGAGACCTGGTGTTGGATTCCAGTCACCAGCTCAGTGTGATCCTGAACAGATGCATCTTCCTTCTCCTCCTCCTTCTCCTCCTTTTCTTCTTCCTCCTCCTCTTCCTCCTCTACCTCCTTCTGCTTCTCCTCTTTCTCCTCCCCCTTCTCTGGGCCTCGGTTTACTCATCTGTCAAACAGGGCACAAGCCTGCCTGGGCCCACATGGTCTCCCCTAGTGCAGGAGGGCATTTGCTGGTCTCTGTGGGTGTCTGTTCTTGTCCCCTCTACTCCCTCTATGGTACCCAGGGCTCTGAGTCCAGAGGCTGAGCCCATTGGAACTCCAATCCCCTTGCAGATGTGGAGGAGCCTAGAGAGATCAGGGGATGGATCAATGTTCATGTCTCAGCCTCTGACAGCACAAGCCACCATGTCCTGGGACATGAAACCACTGGGGGCCTGGCAGGGTAGCACTAGGGTGTGTAGCCACCCTACCCCAGTGAGGGCTTCCAAGTGAGGAATCCTGGGCTGGGCGTGGCCAGGTGGAGGAGTGGGGGACATGGAAAAGGGGCTGCAGGGTACAGGTAGAGGTGTGAAGGGTCAAGGTGGTTGGTGAGTAAGAGGCTGGGATTTGGAATTGAACAGATCCCGTTCAACTTCCTGTTCCACTCAGCTAGGCCTGTCATGAGGCTGGCATGGGGTACTATGCATGGGGTCCCACAGAGCTGGGGGCAAGAAGATGCTCAATTACAGGGTTCCCCACCCTCTCTCACTCATCCAAGTTACCTGCTTTCCTGTCCCTAGCTGGATTCCCCCATCTAGCCATATAAGGTCCAAACAGGGCTCTGGGGGCCAGGGACATATCACCCCTCTTGGGAAAGATATTGGCTTGCTTGGTGAGAAACCCAGATACTAACAGCTTGGGACCAGGAGCACCCCCCACAGTGGAGGAGCCACAGACAGAAGTTAAGGGAGTACCCCAGGTTACCCAGCCCTTGGTGGCCCTCAGTGCTGTGTCCACTAATGAGCCAGCATGGAGCCCTGGCTACAGACACCTGGCCCGAGAGCCCCAAGGATTCCTGTCCTCTCTTCTGTCCTCTCCTGCCCTCATTCAACTGCTTACCAGGCTGAGGGGGGCCTGAAAACAGGACTCTGGGCTCCCTAGGAATCCAGGCCACGACCTGAAAAGCCACATCCTGGGGGCCTGGGCTGCCAGGAAGGGCAGGGTTAAGGCCTGTGCTGTCCTTGCTCTTCATGTTTAACTTGCAGTTCCTAAAGCCCGTCGCAGCTCCATGGAGCAAACGTTGTCTCTCCTAGTGGCCTTGCAGCAGCTTAAGGAGGGTCCATCTTTCAGAGAGCATTCGAGAGAGGCCATCTGTTAGCCTAGCTTGGTAGCAGGCATAACTCCATCAGAGCCACACCTCAGCGAGGAGAGAGTTCTCTTAGCCTTGATGTGAACAACCTTGGCCTGGTCTCTCAGCCAGAGCTCTGGGGTGGGTAAGAATGAGCGGCCCCCATAATAGACTTGGAGGACACCGCCACGGGTTGCAGCTCTGCTCAGTATGAGAAAGATCTCCTGGTTCTAGTGGGCCACAAACCGAAGCTATTCCCCTCTGTAGGCCACATTAGGCTCAAGTAGGGGAGAGTCCCCTTCTCTCTTTTGTAGTCACAGCAGACCAGGCCACTTGGACTCAGCTAGGCCCCATGTGGAAACTAGGCTAGCCCATACTCTTTTGTTTTCTGGTTGGGCACGTGGTCCCAAGACAAGTGGTGTTATGACGAGGCACTTGACTTGTGCTTGAGAGCTGTGTGTTCTACTGTCTCATGGCTTTCCTAGCACTGACCACAACTCTCACTGCGTAAGCCCTAGTGTGAGTCCAGCTTGTACCATACCCCATCACCCTCTTCTATGAGACAGGTATCTCTATTCCCACTTTGTACACAGATGACTGAGACATCAGCTAAGCTCACACAGCAGTGAATGATGATCCTAACCCAGGAGCATCTGCTGGTGTCCCTCTTACTCTTTCATGCACAGCCTCCAAGTCTCAGTCTTTTCATTTGAAAAGTGGGGTGCCAGCAAACACCCATTATTGCTTCCAGGGCAGTTGCATGATACCAGTGCAACATGAGTGGGAAGTGGGTCATGCACATGGGAGGGGGACTAGGCATACCCGCACATGTAAGTAGACCATTGACCCCTAAGAACAGCATCCAAAAGGACAGCGCTTGCTCCCCTCTGTAAATGATGGTGCCAAGGGACCATCTGTGTTTATACATACAAAAGCTAGTGCTTGGAGACAGAGCCATGGGACTTGCACTTTGGTAGCACCAGTGTTTCTTGAGTTTTCATGGTGTATTGCAGGTAGCTAAAGATGCCTGGTGATTCATGCCTGGGTAAGTGAGACAGGTTGGGTATGAGCTGAGTATGCAACTCTGGTTCGTCTTATTCAACCAATCAGGAACTTAGAGCCCTACTCTAGTTAGGGACTGTCTGGATCCTCTAGACATGGCGGTGAAACATATGCCTGAGATCCCTCTGGGGAAGATAGTTCATGAACAACAAATTAAATGACCAGCCAGTTTCAGGCCACAGTAGTGGCTAGGAAAGAATAAGAAGGGAGTGATGGGGCAGAGAAGGGTGATCAGGGTGGGGGCAGCCCGGGCCTGGGAAAGCAGGACAGGCTCAGTACCAGGCACGCATCTGGGCAAAGGGCACACGTGCAGGCCTAGGTACAGGCACTCATGTGCTGGGCTCCACAGCCTTTGCCACAAGAAAGTGGGAAAAGTGAGGCCTCTGCGGTAAATGGAGCTCAGAGAAGGACCGTGACTGGCCAGGACCCTCCAGTGTACACATTGCACTGCTTTCATTTTCATCTTGTCTGAGATCAGCTAGGTCTAAAGTGATATAAGTGATATATAGATATAGATATAGATATAGATATAGATATAGATATAGATATAGATATA
>NDGM011015309.1:0-13487 GCA_002564305.1 Octomys mimax | reverse complement strand
CCCTGGTGGGCTGAGCTGGCCACACACACACACACACACACACACACACAAATAAATAAATCTATCAGCAACATCACAACAAAGAGTAAATAAATGATATAAATCTTCCTCATTACAGAGGGTCTGTACATATGCTATCATGCTTAATCCTCTAAAGGAGCCTTTCCATCCAGAGCACCACAGTATAGAAAAATGAGCTAGAAACTGGATTGAAATAATTTGTCCAAGGTCTCCTTGAACTAGGGGCCAGAATCCATGTCTTGTCCTGTTGAATGTAATGCACAGTGGAAGATTCTCAGGAACAATGTGAAGGCCCCTAACTGTGTTAATCATTTCAGTTCAGTGATGCCTGAAGATAGCCCATGCCCGTAACTGTGGCTGGGACCTTCTTCTGTAGGTTATACTCACTAAAGACCATGATTTGAAGGCTCTGTGTGTGCAGAACCACCTGGAAAGCTGTCCGTGAAAGAAGAGCCTTTGACAATACTTCTGTGTACTGATAAGTACAGAGCTGGCTAGGACAGTTCCTTAGCCCCTCAGTTGACCTTAAGCAATGCCAATGGTCCTAGCCCAGTTACTGATGTGTGGCCTCTGAAGCACAGATCAGTAAGTCCTGGGCTACAGCTCCCAAGTAACCTCTGTGAGCTATGCTCAGCGACACCACACTGTCAGCGGAGAAAGAGCCTCATGAAAAGAGGCTATGGCTTCCCAGGGCATGGATTACACATCAAAGCTGAAGCACCTGCTCAAGGTACTAGATATGTAGATTAATCTTTCTGCATTTCTGTGTCTCTCTGTGTATTGCAGATTTCAGGCCTCCTACCTAGCCCAGTTCACAACACTCACCTACTTCCTGCCATTCTCACAGACTCATCCTGGAGCCACTCCCTTCTTCGTGAATTAATAAAACTGGGTTTGGCCCTGGGTGGAAGCCTTTGTTCCAGATAGCCTTCATTCCAGTTGGACTTAGAATCCCTTGGCTTCCCACAAGTACAGTTATGCCTTGCTGTCTTTATTTTTGCTATTAGAGTTCCAGTAAGTTTTCCACAGAATCCCAAATGGGGACCTTTCTGAACCTCCATGAGGTCTAGAAGGGTTTTGTATTTCTGTGGGTATCAGGAGTAGCTGCTTGAAATGATTCCTGTGCTCTTGAGGTCAGTGGGTCTGAGGACACCTGCTAACATGCTCTGGTGACATTTGGATTGTTCCTATTAGTCTCGATGATCTTTTTGCTGCTGTGTAACAGCTATGATAATTATAAGAGGCAGTGTCATTGGTGCCTGGATTAGACTTGCCAAGGTAAGACGCTGGTAGATGAACTAGCCTCTGGGAATGGCAAACTCATGTTGTCAAATGACTGTGAGACCTTACCCTACATTACTGATAATGTCAAAATAAAAAGTCAAGCAGGAGAAATAGCAATATATCTTTATGTTGCTTTCTATAGTGGAAGTTTCTAAAGATTATATTCATTGTACCACGGATTAGTTGTGTCACAATGTATTAATTCCTCATATATTTTATACTAAATCTCAGTAAACTGCTATTATGTAAAAATGATAGAGATGATATTTTAAAGCTTTTATATCAATTCAATTTTTATTACAATAAATTAGACCTGTTGCTGAGATTCTTATGTGGAAATACCTAAGTGATCATTTGGAAGTAGGTGCATGGAATTAAGAGACAGCCGTACAATCTGTATTGTCTAGAAACATCTGTCTAACAGCACCTTAAATAATTAGGCCCTTTTCCCCTCAGACAGAAGATCTTTCAGATATAGGCAGGTGCTCTTATTGGTACAGGTGTCTAATGATATTATCAGAGGCCCAGAATTTTTCTGTTTCCACCAATTATCTGGAACTTCAGTCCACATATTTGCCTGTCAATCCATGGTTGGAAGACAAATACAACAGTGCAAAGAAGTCAAAGGGAAATGAATGATGTCTCTAATTCTGTCTCTTGTATTTAGCAAAGTAAAAGCACTGTAGACCTTGCCTTGAATCTCATTGACCAGATTTAGCCATGTGTTTTCCAAAGTCTTCTAACTTTCTTTTTCTGTGACACAGGATTGAATCTAGGGCCTTTACACTGAGCGACAGCCCTAGGCATGTTTGTTTCATTTTGAGACAGGTGCTCACTGAGTTGCTAAGATGCTCAGGTTGGATTCCAACTTGCCATCCTCCTGCCTGAGGCTCTTAGCTTTTGTACTGGGATATGTGAAAGACAATGAGGTTGGGAATTACGTTTTGGTTGAAGGAAGTAACCATAGGATTTGGAATAAAGATTTGAAAGGAAATTGTACAGAACTGCTTGTTGAAAAGGAGACATTTAGGAAAAAAAAAAAAACCATAATAGGAGAAAATGATGTAAGGCAGGCTTTTGTGAAATATTGACAAAAAAAGAATGAGACATAATAGTTAGAATACAAGTGATAACAGGAAAAAAAATAGGAGAAAGAAAAAACTCAGAGGGAGACACATAGTACATAGAAAGCCATGCAACAGGAGAATTTGGAAGAGGAAAGAAGGGCCACATGCCTACTTTTCAGGAGATGAGAAAACTAGACTATAGTTGCACAACTTTTGCTGAGAAATCAAGATAATTAAAAAATTATGAATGAAAGTGCTAATGCGAGAAATGAATTTCTGCTCAGAACAGTGGGTTCTGGTATTACAGTTAAGGTTGTGATCCAGCATTTTTATATCCCATCTCTGACCCTTTTTAATTCTATTAGCATGTGCCAGCCACTTAACCTCTGGGACACAGTTACTACCAGCACAATGAAGAGGAATCAGAGCATCTACCCCATCCAGCGTTTGTGAAGACAATCCTGTTCACCGCGACAAAGCTCCTGGCAGAATGTCTGTTGGGCCACCACTTCCCAAGCCTGGCTAGTGGTGGTGCTATTTGTCTTACTGTCACGACATAACATCTACACTTGAGCCTTATAATTTACTGTCTAAATATTTTGCTTATTGTCTGCTTTACAATAATGGAGTCAGGATTCTCACCTAAGGATGTGATCAAAGCTGTATTTTTATATTCTTTTCTTTTTATTATTTATTTTTTTTGTATCTTAGGGAAGGGTCTACAGGGTGTTCAGGGTCTCACTACTAGATCAGACTCTTAGTGATCCGCCTGTTTACAGCCTCCCAAGAGCTGGGATTGTAGGCATGTGCCACCACGCCCAGTGTCACAGGTCATCTCATCATGCCCCGGGGGCAGGGTGGGCACTGCAGGACCGGGGATCAAACCCCCTGCGCCTGCTTTCAAGTGCTTTAATCCACTGAGCTATTTGGCAAGCCCTTCATTAAACAACCCTGCACCTAACTTATTTATTTGAATACATAATTATCCTAATATTTATCATCATACTAGCAAACAATAGCACTCCTCAATATCACACTCCGAGGGCGTTACATATTTGCTCTTTTAATAGTCATAGGACCTACAATAGCACCCATTTTCTAGTCTAAGAGCTTACGGCACAGAATGGCCAAGTGCTTTTCCCCGAAATCAGAAAACTCCTGAGTAACTGTCCGATTTCGGCAGGAGTGTACACCTCCAGAGTCCGTGCTCATCCTCATGATCACAGTCTAAAGTGACCACAAATGACGCAGCACATGATATTATTGTCCCAGTGCCTGTAGTGTTTTCCTACAGGAGTGTTTCTACTTGTGTATTTTAAGTCTCCAAGGGAGCAGTTCTAACAATTTCACTAAAACATATTTTTCTCTAAGTATTTGAGATTTATTGTCTTGGGTTTTCAGAACCTTAAAAGGTCAAACGTTGTTACTCTATTCATCTTCTCAAACACTTGCTGCCTTATGAAAGGGCACCAATCTATTCGATATAGATGCAGAAATAGAATTTATGACACATACAGGGCTTGGCTCTTCCATCAGGGCTCTTTCTACCATGCTGCATCATGCAGAGCCCCGTTTTCAAAATAGCAATTGGTAGAGCCTTCAGCTATTTGAGACTGATCCCTGTTCTGGGATTAAAACCTTCGGTATTTCAAGTTCAAAAGACAAGTGTGCTGCGAGCCTTCATGCTTGTGTGTGTCTGTCTTATTAATTCGGTTGGTTATGCAGGGTGTCAGTCCTCAGGTCAGAGTGGAGACTGAGTCAGAAGTCTAAATAAACGATCATGGGAGTGCTCCTCGCGCTGACATCCAGGCAGCGGGAGCTGGAAACTCGCTTGGTGTTCCCTCGCAGGACTGGAAGACCCAGCTCCTTTCTTCTTCCTGGGGAGGAAATAGCTCTGTTATGACAGGGATGACAGGGAATGGAAAGGTTATCAGCAAACTTATCTTCTGTCCCCGAGAATGTGCCAAGTTTATTCTTCAGAGGCATGCGTAATTAGCATGACTACCGGAAGTCACTTGGAAATGAAGTGAGACACAGAAGGGAGCCCTCTCTCTTCTACTCCTTGCCGCTGCAGAACAAAATGCAAGCAATTCTTTTCTGCTTGTGATATTATTTTCTTAGTCCTTCTGTTTCCCGATGCACAGCACTCTATTATATCAGTACATGGGAAATCACTCAGTCTGAGCTACTTTTATTAAGATGATTTATTTTAAAGGAAAACCTGAAGGTGTTGGAGGAGACTAGACAACCTCCGTGGGGACTCATTGCGCAGGGGTTCCTGTGCTTCATGAGTGTGGGAAGCTTTTCAGAGAAAGCTGCTGGACATTGTCCCAGGCTGGCAATTGCCTATAATGAAGGCATTTATGTATATCTGGAAGATAGACTCTGGGTAGAACAGACTTGGGCCTGAGGATTTATTGGCTGGCTGTCATCTTGAGCATTTAACCTCTACCATGATTTAAGCACCTGATGTGTCTGTTATGGTTGGAATGTCACTATGTTCTGTCCTGTGTCTCCTGGGCCTGTGACCTACGCCAGGGAACTGAGGCTACTGTCTGATCTACTGAGAGTGATTTTCCTTCTTTTTCCTCCTGGAAATACCTGAGAAAGGAGCCCTTCCTAGCAGAGGGTGTGACACTCTCAAGTTAGAGTGTTGCCTCTCGGGGAGAATCTGAGAATGAAGCAACGAAGAGAAAAAGCAAAGCCCTGAAATTACACTGTTGCTCAAGCCCCTGGAGGCAGAGGCGCCAAGCCAGGGTAACCCTAAGCTCCTGAGGTGAGCAGGCAAGTTCCAAGCATCCATACATTTCATACTTTATCTTCTAAGTTTTCTTTTATTATTTACTTATGGGTAATCCTCCTTTTCTGCCTCCTTTGGTGCTGTCTTCCCTCTCTGTTTTTCTTCTTTTTAGCATCTTCTCTACATCCCATCACCTTTGGAGAAATTCTCAGTTTCCTTAGCTTGCATGTGCCTCTTCCCAAAGTAGCCCAAGCTTAGTTTAGACAGGCAAATGGTACTTAACTTGGTTTTTTTGGTTTTTGTTTTTGTTTTTTTTTGGGGGGGGGGAAATTTTGTATTTGCAAATGATGTCTGTTAGGCTTGGAGGATTTAGCTGGTTACAAAGGCAGTGTGACCTTGTAGAATGTCTTTCAGATGCGAGTCAGCAGTTAACTTTTTGTATATTTGAGTATCTTAAATATGGGATACTGATGAAAATAAATTGGATGGTGGGCTTCTCCGTATTTGTTCACTGGAGAGGGTTGGCGTGTGTTTTTTTTCCCCTCTCTACTTTCTGTTTCTATTATTTACCGTCTCTATCTGTCTCAGTTACTCTTCTCTCATTGCTGGGACACATGCTCGACACTCAAAATGGAGAAAGAAAGAAGAGGTTTATTTAGTTCAGTTACTGGAGGTTTCAGTCCATAGTCAGCTGGCTCCAAGCCAAAGCGGCACACAGCAGAGAGCAACCTTTCATGGTGGCAGCAAAGAGCAGAGCAAAAGGGAGGAAGAGCAGCAACAATGGCAGCAACAGAGAGCAAGACTGTCTCTCTTAAATTGCATTCAGGCTATTCGCCCCAGGCTGGGAGTAGTACTCACACCCTGATCCCAGCAGCACTCACACCCATAATGCCAGTGGATCATGAGTTAATCGCAAACTGTAGAACTGTGTCTCAATGACTGTAGGAGGCTTTGGGGGGATAAATGCACACAAAACATAACACTGTCCCAATCTTATGTTCATATAATTCATAAGAAAAAGTATAATCCTCTCAGATCAGAGGGTAGATAAGAATCAGGGTAAGCACATCAACTATATCCAATGGCTTAGGAAGGGTCAGTCTCAAAACCTGTTCTGGTGTCAGAGCCTGAAACTGGCACACGTCTTCAAACTTTAAATCTGGCAAGCCCTAGCATGACTCAATACATTTGTAATCAGTGTGTTAATCTGGGACAATACAGTGTAAATTAAGAATGCAGTCCCACATAATTCTAAGTGTAAGCCCTGGATCTGAACATTACTAACTCCACAACATTAGGCAAGTGCATCAGCATCACTAAAGCTAAAGTGCAGACAGGAACAGTAGCCTTCTCACCAACTGCTAGTGATAGATAGTAGTTAACAGTCAGAGGGAGTCTTTGCAGAGGTCATGACCCAAGGAGGATTCCACATATGTAATGGTTATTACTGTTGTTCAATATCTATTAGTATTGTAAGAAACTGCATTATATACAGCCCCTGGAGAATAAGGGAGTTCTAGGGAATTGTGTCCTAAGGAAAGTTAAACACACACACACACACATACACACACACACACACACGCATGCATGCATACATGAATGCTCACAAAGACTGATGTCAAATGTTCATCAGTGAAAAGTTATAGAACATTAATTCCAGAGAAGGACATTAAAAGCACTTCCCACGTTGATGATTCCACTTTGCCATGTAAAACCACAACTGCATATCTGCCCTGTCCCCTTAGTTTCCCATGTGAGAATAATGTTTGTTCAAGCTTGAATCAGGAGTCTTGGCAGATACATCATGGAAACCCAACGTCCTCACCAGGATGCAAAAGGAGAGCTTGGCTGAGGAGGCTGGCACCTGCTCCTAAGTGTTTCCCCTAAAAAAGCCATATGAATGTGAATCTTCTTCTAATAGGTAATTGTTAGGCCTGGGAAGATGGCTCAGTAGAATAAGCACTTTCCTGGCAAGCGCAGAGTCCTGAGTTCAATCCCCAGTACCGGGAAAAAAAAAAAAAAAGTAATTGTTGATATTTTTTCATTATTTTAATTTCCATGTTGCCAGTTCTTTGGGCATCTACTAGGACTTGTGCATAGTTTACCAGTGCTTTTCAGACAGCATGGTTTTGAGTGATAGCATCCCACAGGGCGGGTGTGCTGTCAGGTTTAAAGGGTCATTCATAGGTGAAGAACCAGCAGGAAAAAGCCGCCCACCAATCTTTTGAACAATAAACAATGTTTTGTTTCTAAGTGAGCTTCCATAGTGTCTCCTTTCACTGTAAGTTAGTACCTCATTCATAAGATTTATAAATTACACTGAGGTGATTATTAGGCCTTATCAATTATGTAAATACCTTCAATACAACTGACCATTGAATATATGAATTTTGTATTTCTATGATGCCTTGTATATAGATCAAACCACCCGAATGATAAAACTTAGCTTTATTTTTATGCATTTAAAGTATAATGAATTTGTAATCAGCATTTAAGCACTAAAGGGATTATTTCTCTTTGTGTCCCTATTTATACCCTTGGACAAAATCAAATGAAACCTGAAGAGTCAAGGCTCAGTGTCTGGACTCACACAGTCCGCAGCCAGAGCTGTGAGGCCCAAGTGGCTCCTGGAGGCATGCTCTGTGCTTCTTGTTTCCCAAAGATGGAGATGCGACTGCTGCCGGGGAGGAAGTCCTGCACTGTGTCACAGCAGTATTCGTTCTTTAGATCAGTACTGAGTTATTCACCAAGAGAATCAAGACTGCACTCCTTTCCCAAGGAAGAAGGCCTGGTTCTCTTTACAATTAAAATTTGTTGTGACTCTCTGGTGACAAGAAACTAATCAAGGAACCTAAGAATATCAATTCAAGCAAATTCAATGATTCTCCAAATGTTACAAATTATTGAGGAGATGTTTATAGCCAAGTGCTTTAATAATGAAGAATAATCTCTCAGGGTTTCAGTTAGAAGCTCTGATCTTTCACCTGCTGTACTCCATACCACGTCTTCCTTCATAGAGCAGTGAGGAAGTAATTATCTGGTCTCTAGGCCTCACATGCCTAACTCCCAGGATCACTTTCATTTCTGTAATGCAGAGCATCTCAAATCATCATTTGTCCTTAAAATAAATTTGTGTTTGCTTTGATCTGAATTGCGTGCTTTTTTTTTTTTTTTCATCTGCAAGTTCTCTATACATACTGCTTTTGGGTTTCTGAATCTCCAGAGGTATGGAGAATTGTCCGTTAAGTGTCTCCATTGAGTATATCCTATGTGGCCCACTCTTCCTTGAAAAATGGGGAAAGACTGGAGCATGTATTTCCACATTTCAGATGAAAATATGCTTTTCGTATCAAAGAAGTTTAGACCCGTGTGTCCTGTTCCACTGAACATGCAGCAGATGGAGGTTTATTCCCCGGGCTTCTTACTTCTTCAACTGATGAGCAGTGATGACGTCTCCCAATACTCGAATGTCAGATGCCTTTAAGCCTATTTTAGCATATTCTTCAAAGTCACAGGTTTTGTATTGACTTCTGTACCTTGTTTCCACATTAAAATGCAGTTTTGCAACCTCAGACTACTAAGAGAAGTCTAGTTTATTACATTCTGACTTCTACTTTCCTTGGCCGTTGTTGGCCCATCCCGCCGCCCTTTTGCTTACCTTCTTCACGCTGCTCTGCCCTGATCTGGAGCTCCCTGTCGGATCTGAGTTCCTAATATTCTTCCCTTTTGGCTTCATAGTTGCTCCAGCTAGTAAGAGGCCCCGCAGGAGATAAGACAGGAAAGAGAAAGTGATCTTTCTATTAGCGGCCCTAGCCCTGGCGGAAGTTCTGGAATCAGCGGCTTTTCTCTCCTGCTGCAGCACCTGCCCGGTTCTTCAGCTGCTCCCGACTCCATCTTTTTCTGATAAGTGTTTCACTCGTCTCGCAAGTGGTGGGAAGGCGGATCTCTACAGCTGCCTTCCTTAGTGCCTTTTGGTTCCCTTTGCCTTCCAGTCTTTATAGATAGTCTCTTCTATTGATCTTTCTCAATTAAACTAGTCAGGGCGTGCCCTTTGCTTTTCACCAGGCCTGGAACAATGCAGAAAACAGGATGTGCTTTTAGCCAGCAGATGTATTGGTTTGGTACCTACTATTTTGTTGATTGAAAAGCCTTCAGATTTCCAACTTTCCAGTGGGTCTTATTTACCTTCTCAGTTCTGAGTTTTGAGTAGTGTTCAGAACATTGAGTTTCTCTAGAAAGCTTTATGGAAATCTTTGTATAGGTGAATTGAATCAATTTTCTTATTTTTGTTATATCAGGCAATGTGTTAAACTGCACATAGAGTGACAGTTTGTTTGCTGTCATAAACCACATAGACATTTACACAAATATATTTTCATAGTATTTCTCCTTCTCGTTTACATGATTTGCTTTAACTGACTGCATGCCTGTGCTAATGCATGAGTCTTTTAAGTAAGAAGTCACTACCTCTAATAATATTTTATTAGAAATGCTTATTTTTCAAAGTTTTATGCCAAATTCATGGTTGTCATTTTGGGAAAACACTTTTTGACATTATTGTCAAGTTAAGACAATCATAGGGTAAATTTATACTAGCAAGATGAAAGAAAGCCTAACTGAAGAAAAGGATTGAACCAGTGTTAAAAGAATTGGACCAGTGTTAAAGAATTTGACTGGTGTTAATAATTTGGAGAAGAAAACTATTATAAAAATTAATATTTAAAAAACCCTCGTGATGTACGACCTATGATGATGCTTTGTGGTTTTGTGCCTCCCTGAATCTTGGCTGCATCTGCAGGATGCACGCATTATAATGAGCTGCTGTGCGAAAGAACTAATGATGTGGGTATACCTCACATCCAGTGGATGTGGCCATGTGCCTGAAATCTGTGGTCTTTGCAGCGCTAAGTGTAAAGCTCTACCGATTCTTCAATGTGCACTGTAGACATCTGAGCATGGAAAAAGGATTCCAAAAAATGCAAGCACTGCTGCAAGAGAGGGCTGCAAACGTTCCTTTCTTCATGCTGCCCCCATGTCATACTAATGGGCTGCTTTCATTGCAGTAAATCATTTCTGTGGCAAAACATAAATACTCTCCTTCTTTCCCTGCTGGATCTCTCCTTCCTCCTTTGCATTCTCGGTTGATTTGCATTTCTGGGCGTCTAGTTTATGGAGATGCCTCCTCTCAGTTGGAAGCACATGAAGGGTTTCAGTTTTCACCAGTCCTTGCTCTCCTGCAGTGTGGTGTCCAATTCCCCTTCCTAGCTGGGGAGCAGGCCCTATAAGAACCTCCTTGGCAGATTACATAGCTCTTAAGTCATTTCATTTTCCTCACATTCTGTGCAGTTGGAAACTTAACTTAATTGCTTTTACAAGACTCTTTTTGGAGGCTGTGGACCACCTATGAGCCTGTGGGTTGGGGGCCAGGGAGATGGCCTGTTTAACTACCCCTTCTGCTTGGTTGGCTAGCCTTGGGGCACCTTGCTTCTCCCATGCTCCTTGCCGATGAGGTGAGAAGAAAGAAAGGGGGCAGTAACAGTAGCTTCTTATATGGTGGTGCTGCGGTCACCTTTGGCGACTGCTGTTGCTTCCTGTCCCATGGCTGGCCAGCTGCATAGCTGGGCCTCTCTCAGAGGACACATACATTTCCTGGAGGGCTTCAGGCATTCTGTCCCACACAGCCTGCTGCGCCTGAGCCTGTAGGCATCATGCTGCATGAGGGCCCACACTGGCCTGCAGCCAATTTCCATGGGTCCTGCTAACGTGGTTCCAGGCCAGCTCTCTTCTCTCTTCCACTTAATGTCCATCTAATTGTGGCAATCAAAGATGTACAAGCTGAAATTAAGAGATGCTCCTCTGTCTTTAGTTGTATTTTTCACTTCTTTAGTCTATTGTTTTTGTCTTTTTCAGTTTGCTTTTCCTTGGCCAGATAAACACAAGGACAATGAGGAATACCTTGTATACACATAAATCAATGAGGTGTTAAAATCTAAGCTCTCTTAGGTTCTTCTTACTTGGCATGTTGGGCAGGGCTAGGTTTTAGTTGCTATTTAAAAAGAGCTTGTGGCAATACTCTCTGTATACCTTGATGACATCTTTGCTATCTCCTTTCCTATTTGTTTATGAAAAGATACTTGAAGAAAATATAATGATGAAACTTAATTGTCAACCTGGCTAGCTTCAGAGCTGCTGAGGTTACTAATGGACACTTCAGGGTGTGTCTTGGTGCATCACGGAGGCAAGGTCTTGGAGTCTGTGTGAGGTCCCTTGCCCATCTTTGTTGGCATTCTTCCCCTGCTTTGGTTTTCAGCCACTAGAAACCATAAGCTTTGCCATGATGTTCCTACCTTTGTAAGGAGACAATGCACCAAGCTCTCTGAAACACTGAGCCAAGGCAGTCCCTCTTGCCTCCATTTCTGCTGCCGGTCATCATGCCCCTGCTGTGGGAAGGCTGGCCACTAGGTGACTAGTGGAATAGACAGCAAGTCTACTTCAACTACCTTACAAAGCTTTGAAAAAGAAGGTCCTTTCTATTTGTAGTTTATTTAAAATATGAGGTGCTCATATTCTTTTGGTTCTTAGCATTAAAAATCAATAACTAATTTGGAACAAGTGAAAATTCCAGTTAGGATCCTGTTCCTGTTCCCTCCTATGCCTAATGGCAGAAACACAAGAGAAAGATGTTAGAAAGGATGACTGTGAAATAATACAGCTATCGCTGTATCCCCCTGTTCAGTCACCCAGTTCTGCTACCTAGATCAGCAGAAGGAGCTCAAGGATGGAAGCTGCTGTTTAATTCTGCTTTGATCACTGCCTGGGCCCCACAGCTCGCTGCGACTTCATCTTTCCTTGCCTCAGATAATCCATCTTGAGGAACGCAGATGAACCTGCCTGCCCCTACTTATCTTTCAGAGATACTGCAAGACAAATGAGATAATACCTGAAAACCTTTGGAAAGAAATGTGATGTATAAATCTTGGATGACATTATATATGAGACACCACCTTAATCATTGTTCCCAACTGCTGCAAGAAAAGATGTCTTTCTGCTGCTATGAAAGTAACAGAAAGATTGCTAGACTCCATGAAATCCTGATTCCACTTGGATTTGGGCACTGACTTACCTTATGTGAGGCAAGCAGCAACATCTCTTTATGTCTACTTCCATACCTAAAATTATACAGCAAAATAAGGCTGTTTACTTCTTAGACACACTGGGCGGGTCAAAAACACAAGGGGTAAGAGAAGTCTATGAAGTATGCAGCACATATTGAAATATATCATGTATATGAAAGATTCTCTGTGTGTATCTCTTATATCTCTATCTCTTTTATTGGTTTCTACAGTGAAGTGTCTGCAGGAAGTTATCTTGTGAAGTAGAAAAAGATTATTGAACTCACAGTTCTGCAGGTTCCAAATCATGACTGGGTAGCTTCATTGTTTTGAGCCTCTAATAGCAGCAGCAGAGGTCAGTGGTGGGGACAAAGTGGGAACATATATCAGAGGATACTACTCACATCTCACAATATCAGCCATGAGAGAGGGAGGGAGGTGAAAGAGAGACAGAGAGAGAGGCAGAGAGATAGAGAGAGGGAGAAGAGGTGAGACTGCAGAGGGGAGAAGAGAGAGGCTGAGAAACAAGGGACTATCTCAAGGATCTACCCCCTCAATGTGCCATCACCCTGAGCTCCAAGGCTTTAGCACACAGACCTTTGGGTGCCATTCACCATCTAAACTATAGTGCTCACAATTACATAGTTATATATAATGTGTCCTTACAGTTTTCTGTGTATATACATGGAAATGCACATATGCATGCTTCTTTCACTTGCAGCACATTTGAAGGAGTAGTCTTCATGTTCCTCTAGACAGATACATACAAATGAAATGTTCAATTCACTGCAATTTTGTAATGATTGTAACATTTCTCATCAATACGTGTGTGTGTGCACTCTGGACTCTCATTAGACAACTGAAACGATTCTTAGTGCCAACTTTATGTGCACCTTTGCTCTGAGATGATTCTTTGGATACAGAGGGACCAAAAGACAGTTAGAGACTAGAAATGCATGAGAGGATCACAGGCTTTGGAGACGTACTTTACCTTTTGCACATCCTGTGAGCTGCACTTCTCTCTCGTTTTAACTTTCTGTTAAATAGTTAACTATCTGTGTTCACCTTATAAGAGTTTTCTTTGCTTTCTATATTTATCAAGACTCATTTTGGAAATACATAATTTATAATAGGGTTAACTTCTCCACCCCAAACACTTTGATAGACTTTGTGCAGAACAAGAACACCACATCCTGTTTTGCTTCTCTCTCTCTTTCTCTCTCTTTCTCCCCCCACTCCCTCCCTCCTTCCTTCTCTCTCTCT
>NDGM011015307.1:0-24063 GCA_002564305.1 Octomys mimax | reverse complement strand
TGCTTTGCTAAGCTTGTTCTAAGTAGGTGCTTTAGACCACTGAGCCATCTCTCCAGCCCAATATGCTTCTTTTTGAAATGAATGCATATTATTTTGGTTTCTTAAGTATACTTGACACTAACAATACCAGTTTGGCATGTTAAATAACACTGTTTATTTATTAAAATTTCTTATTTGACTGAACTCACTTATCATTTTTCCTAAACTGATTTATTACATTATAAAATTTTCTCCTCAAACTAAGCATGAAATTTCTCAAAAATTTATGCTTGAAAGCTTAAAGGTACTTCAGTGAGATGAATATATTTTTCATAACAGTCTCTATTACTTTGAAAAATTTAACAGTATTCCAAAGTATTTAGGAACATCTCTTACTTAATTGTGTCGCTTAACTCGTGGTATTATTCTTGTTATTGTTTTGTCAGAGAATGTTTCACTGCAGTCATTCCATGGTGAAAAATATTTGCCCCTCCAATATCATATTTGTAGCTTACTACTGTTTCCTTGATTGTTGTTTTTCACAATAAAATTTTATCTCACATATAAGCATGGTGTAACTTTTTGAATAACATTTCACTGAACACATGTCATAACAAAAATTTAAGTAATTTAATTGCCATGACAACCATATGAAATGGTATGGCTACATTCACACAAGAAAGGAAATCTACATTTCTACCATTGCCTTGTCACCAGCTATTATAAGAAACCACTAATTATGAGTACATTCCAATTTCAGACGTATTAAATCATGAATAAACAAACACACTAAGAATATCCAAGCTTAAGAAGGAAGCTGAGCTTCACTGGGAGAAAAAGGGGACTAAATAAGCATTTACATATGTATATAGAAATTACATCGATATTATATGATAAATTATGTATATTATGTATAGATATTTATGCATTATATACGTCTCAACCAATTTTATACTTCCCTTTACTAGACCAAGTTTTGCTGCTTTCTTTTGATAATTCCAAGGTTGTTTGTGCATCTTATCCTGGCTGAACCTTTCAAATTGAGTCTAAGTCTACCTTTATTCTTTAAATTATAAGGACAAGTTGATTAGCTAAATTGTGTAAGGCTTTTTTCAAATTATTTTGGTCCAGTGACTTATATGAAGAAGCCAGGTCATAGATACATGCACTCATTTCAAAAATGCTAATTTCTTTTTTCTGTTCAAATTACCACATAGACAACTATGCATTAAAATAAGTAAACTTTGGGCTGGCCAGATAGATTAGTGGACTAAAGTGCCTGCTCAGATGCAGGGACTGGGGTTAGATCCCCAGCATGCCACTCAGGTCCTGCTCCTGGGGTGTGCTGATATGGCGACTGAGACTGGACATGGTGGCACACACTAGTAATCCCAGCACACGGGAGGCTGAAAACAGGAAGATCACTAGGAGTTCAATCTGTGTATTGAGATCCTGTAGATACCGTATTAAACACATAAAAAATAAAATAGGTCAACATCATGTTCTCTGGCTATTATACTTTTTTCATAGTGAAAATATTAATCCACTTAGCTGTTAAATAAGCAAATTAATTAGTTAAATGAATGGCAGTCTAAAATTATTCAAATAAATTCTTATAATTCCTTTATAAGCAGCAAATTTTGATATATTTATTTCCATTTCCATATCTTTGAATGAACTAATTACTAAAGATTATCAAGCATTAAACAAGCTCTCAAATAAATATCTACTGATAATCATTAATTTCTCAATCAATATGAGGAGAATCGGGGCATTCTATGATTTATAACATGCATATGACACAGGTATAATTAATGTCTATAAACTACAACATAATTATAAATTAAGAGAAAACAGATAAAACTAGTATTTGTTCCAATTTTTTTATTTTTTATTTTTTACTTTTTACTTTTGATACAGGGTGCCACTATGCAGTTTGGACTTGTAGTGAACCTCTTGTCTCAGCCTCCCTAGCATTGGGATTACAGGTGTGAGCTACCATGCTCAGTTTTGGGGATGGCACAGCACACCTGTAGTCCACTGCCATGGCGCACCCCAGCTTCACGAGTCAGCGCTGCATGCGGTACCAGGAATCAAACTTGGGTCCTTGCACTTACTAGGCAGATGCTTAAATGGATGAGCTATCTCCATAGCCCTCTCCCAATTTTTGAATAACCTTAAAATGTACCTTGCCAATTCTGTCTCTTAGTTTGCACACAAATTAGAAATAGACAGTCCCAACCATAGGGCTTATTAAAGTAGTGAGTCTCCTGTATAGAAAATATCTGGAAAAATGGAGTGATATTTTATTGTTTCTCACTAAATATCAATGATAGGATAATCTATTTAAAATCTCAAGTGCTCTAAGAATAATTTTTCCTTTATATCACTGTTTTCTCATCAATACAAGATGGAAACTTTCCTTTAGAAGAAAGATTGTTTTCTAGCAGGTGGGTAAGGAGCTCCACCTTAGCAGCTCAGTTGTCTCCAGTTCAGAGACTAACAAATCAGTGCAGCAAACAGGATAGTAGATTAAGCATAATGATATTCTGAAAGGAGAATAAATAGTCAAACAAACAGCTCATGAAGGTACTTTGAACAGTTACTGGAAGATTCCAATGGACACCATGAAGGATAATCATGAAACTTTTGACAGAATCCTAGGGACCCTTGAATTACTTGGCAGTGGATCTTACAAACTGATAGCAAACACTTTAGGGTATTCTGTAAAGATGCTGCACTGCTTATATACAGTTATACAGTTTTCTGTCCTGAGAGGAGAACACGGTTCCTTTTTGATTTTTTATTCCCTACTTTGAGCTCATCTGCATTACATTATAGGTTCAAGAAACACCAGGAAAACAAGTCCTCCAAAGCAAGTTTTCAAAAGCCGGAGAAGTTACCTTTGAACCGCTGATGACTCTCCCACAATGAGAACGGTCACACTTGTACCACTGATGACTCTGCCACAATGAGAATCGTCCCATTTGTGCCATTGATGACTCTCCCACAATAAGAACAGTCACAATGTATCACTGACGACTCTCCCACAATGAGAAGTCTCACTTGTACCATTGATGACTTTCCTACATGAGAACAATCACTCCCTACTCTCCACTCACTCCAGCTGACTGACTATAAAACATGTCCAGAGCCCAGATAAACACCCTCAAGAACAACAAACTGTTGCAATTTCAAGGAAAAAGCATTGCACTTTTGTAGATTACACTGTCCAAACACAAGAAGAGACCTTTGAGTCTTAATTAGAGCACTATCTGTGATAATCTAAAGATTTAATAATAGTGTCAAAGTGTGGGGTGCACAGAGCTGACATGACTCTGACCATAATTCCCTATAAAATGTGCAGGCCACTAGCAGCTAACTGCAGGGACTCCAGAGGTGCCAGAGGAGAATTATGGGAAGAGGATGGTTCTCACGTTGTTCCTGGCCCTGAAGTGGTTGTGGTAAACCAAGCTTCACCCCATGTCACAGAATTGTTTCAGTGGCAGTGATTCCTTGTGCCTCTCACTTTGATGACTAGAAACGCAAACAAAAACAAGGGAGTAAGAGGTTCAAGAGATGGAGGGAAAGTGCAGGGGTATTTGAGTTGACTACGTCTGCCTCTAAACCCTAAATCCTTCTAATTGGCCACACCTCTGACTAGCTTCATGCAGGAAAGAATCCATTCAGCTGGACCTTATTGTCCTGGGCATCTTGCTATTGGATTAGCCTGTCCTGCTCTTCTCTGATTCTTCCTAAGGAAGTAGCCCTCCCTGGTTTCCTGCTTCTCTGGTCATGCCTCATGAGAAAACTTGTGACAAAATTCAAGTTGGAAGCCCTGTACTGGTCCACAAGTGGTGATCTGTGAGCAACAAAGAACACTATTCTCATGAGACTAGTGTAGTCCTAAGTATTGAATATAGTATCAGTATGTTATCTGTGTGCACACCTGAAACTGTGCACATGGACTCTTATGAGAAAAGACTCAGATAACATGAATAGGTTTCCTTCATGCCTGACCTTCGCCAACACCCTGGACAGACTGGGTATACCTGGAAACTTAATCAGGTCTGGCTTCTAGTCCCATTGAGAAAATTTTTCTGGATTCTGACTATAGTTGACACTAGCTTTCCCATGTGTTCCATAGGCTGGATAGAGCTATCCAGATTCTACATTCTTGTGCAAGTTTTGTTCAGTTTTTCTAAAAAAGACCTCTGGCAATGGCCCGGGTTACACTTCAGTGGACAAAGTCATGCCGCATGCAGTGCACATTCTCTCTTCTTTCAATATTGTCCTACTATTGACACATTTCTACACTCCTGAGTTGGATAGAAATATTATATAGGCAGTCACACAGGATTAGGCCCTCAGTGGACCAAGTATGTAAGGCAAGGTACCTTGCAACTGGGAGAGAGACAGGTACCTCCAATGTGGGCCAGGACTCAAGGCAAAGGACTGAAAATTAGAGCCACATACCTCTCTAGAGATAGACATCAGAGATTGATATTCTAAAGATATATAAACCACCTTTAAAAGGTCAGGGAGAGTCACTAACCCAACCCCCTACAAGAAAAGAAACCTTCCTCTGTTCATGCCCATTTGCTATTTGACTCACTTTACTATTTGATCCCAGATTTAATCACGTTGACCTGAGCAATTGTACTTGTAATCTTATTGGCTGACCATAGTCTTCTCCCACCTCATGTGCAAGTTCCTATGTCTTCCATGTGCAACCCACTTCACCTCACAGTTTTGCTCTATAAAAATCTCCAGAAAAGACAGATTCCTTGGCAAACTACTTGGGTCTCCTTCTGCCCATCTCTTGGACAGAAGCTTTCTTTCCCCCAGTAAATATATTCTCTTCCTAACCTCCATTGTACCTAATATTCATTCTTTGTTTTCAGAGAACATGAACTCTCCCCAGGTGTCTGTGAGGTTGGGAGTTTCATTTTCTGTATCAACACCTTACCCAGCTTTGGCATATCCAAACCTTGCAACATCTTTAAACCCCTTCCTAAAATCTCTTATGCGTGCCAGATAAGCAAAGTTATTATACCTACTTTGAAATCTTATAAACATTTAGGATTTTTCTCTATCTTAAAAAATAATTTGAAGGGCCGGGGAGATGGCTTAGTGGAATAAGGACTTCCCTGGCAAGTGCAGGGGCCTGAGTTCAATCCCCGGTTCCGCAAAAAAAAAAATAAATAAATAAATAAAAATTAGTGTTTTGCTTTAAAATAATATTTTTGTAAAAGCTTAATGTCACATTTCCATACAATTAATTCTGTTTAGGAGTCTGATGAGAGTAGAAGATGATTAAAACAGATTGAAGTTTTGATTACTAAGTTTACATACAAATAACTGTAACTACCACAACATACAACAATTCCTCAGTACCTCAGAAGATCTGCAAGAAGATGGAGAAATTAGTATTTCCATTTATCAGAACTACTCTTGAAATCTGTGCTTCATCCTACAGGAAACTGCTTGGTCTGCTTTCCAAGTAGCTGTGACAGCCTTGTGTTCATAGTCAGTGATAATCTTGCAATCATACCATGTGTTTCATAGTATTGTGCAGCAGAAGGAAGCCTCAGCTCCTGCAACATCCACACTACCATCTTCAAATCTCTCTCTCTCTCTCTCTCTCTCTCTCTCTCTCTCTCTCTCTCTCTCTCTCTTTCTCACTGGCAGGAGAAGCCATGATATCTGGCCAGAGGGATAGTACTTGGGGGTCAGGGGAGTGTATACTGCCATAGTGCTATAGGCATTCATGCCAGATTTTAAAAAAAGATTAATATACTTTTTAAAAGATTTATATATTTTAAAAAGATTCATAAAAGTTTAAAGAACAAGTGTTCTTGCTTTGTAAAGTAGTTTACTGAACTATGGTACAATTTTTCTAGACTTCGTGAAGGCTAGCACTAATGGGTGTATTCGTTCTCCCAGGCAGGCTTGATCATGCTGTTCTGAGAGACCATGATGATAACCATGGTCTTCTGTAGCTTCCAACTATTTATGAGTGCCTTTGTTACTGCTCTTCAAAACCTGAAGCATTGCATCCTTATAGTGTATCCTATATTTTTTTTAAGAAATCCAAAATCAAGAGGTAGTGCTAAGAACTCCAGCTGATGACAAAGATCTTATGTGCAATCTTTTAGCACAACCATAGGAAATGATAAAAGCTATTTCTAACAGGCTTCACATCAGAAAGTTTCTCTCCCACTCCAGACTCAATGCCAGTGCATTGCTAGTGCTCAAGAGGCTTGGCAAAGATGAGGCATGCTGGTCAGCCTCTGATCATAATCCACTTCACTGTCATTCCTCCTCTAGAGGTATCTGAAGACCTCATTGGGAGAAAGGTGGTCACTGAAGCAATGGTTCTGTCCTCTCAATACTCATTATTTTTCTACTCCTAGGCCCTCTTTTACTTTCTCCATGAAGCTCAGGATAAGAACAATGTCATAAGTCTTTCTTTAGGGCATTTTGATAGTGAGATAATTCACTATCTGATCTTTGCCCCAGTGACATTCACGAGAAAAAGGGACCATGCAGCAGGGAATCTGTGCTCTTTTTTATACAACTCTAGTAAATGAATGAAACTTTCACTATTACTTTCACTTTTGCTTGCCTTAACCAACCACCCTGATGCCCAGCTGCTCATCTTTCTACAGTGCAGCGCTTGACAGCAAGAATGAGCAGAAGGCTCTTCGTAGGAGCTCTTCTTTTGACTGTGGTACTATGACAAATGAATCCATTTTTAGAGCCTCAAATAATGAGGCCACTCAATTTGGTAACATTTGCTAGATAACAAGGATAAGTCGAGTTAGAAAAAGGAAAGAGATAAAAGAGCAAAGGAAGGAATAAGGGAAGAAGGGAGAAGAAAAATCTGTAGGATTATAAAACAAAATGTTCATGTGAACTCTAATTACTTAATTACATCTTAACCAGATTACTACAAACTGTGCTCATAATTTTAAATTGTGTTTTGCTGTGCTTGCTTTATGTAACATTATGACATTTTCACACTCATAACGTACATGAGTGAGTGGATGAGCACATGATGGGCGGGTGGTCTGTATGAGGGCAGCATAAGGAGGTATTTCCAGGAATGATCTAGCTTCAAAATTCAACCTTCTGAATGCACATCCTGTAATTTGGACTTATGGGTTTATTTCTACTTTATATGACTCTTACACTGAGACATACAGTGCTATACTTCTGATAATTTAAATATTATACCTTCACTCTGTCATTCTAGAATATTTTTCAGTAAATCTATAATCCCACCTCCATCAAAATTACTTTTTGTTTCATAGATTACACTAGTCTTTAAGGTTGCAACCTCTCTTTCAAATTCTGTAGGGTCTAAGTGACTAATACTGACCTGTCACAGAAAATGAACAAAATATATTGTTTGCATGCTTAATCTATTCTTTTTTGCATTCTGAAGAATGTGAGGTTACTCATCCTAACCTACCTAATGGGAACATAGACGATTTACAGAAAAATCATAGAAAGACTTCACTAATTAAGCTCTAGTGAACCATCAAACATCAAAGTAAATCACTAATGTGTAATAGCAAAGAAGAAAGAAGACAAACAGATCTGACAGCTTTTGTAATAGAGAATTCTGTCTGAAGTCCTTTCCATAGCAACCACATGTGGGAGGCTAAACATACGCGACTTACTTACAGACTTCAGATAAAGTGGTTGTGGACATTTTTGCAATAGTTACTTTTGTCAAGGATACACTGCAAGTGAGTGATATTTGGCACTGACATGACAGATGTCAGAGATAGCCTTCATACTGAAAATTACCTGAGAGCATATGTCTATCATGTCTGCTTTTAGGACTTTTTTATTGAATGCTTAATCACATCCTAGAAGTTTTTAACATGTGTCCTCCCAGAGATCTATGCAATCTACTATTTCTAGTATACGTTCTTTCAATGTCTAGATTTCTGCCTATAAAAGAGTTGCTACTGATTAGGTTTACAGTCTAAACATATATTTGAAATGATCTTTACATTATGCCACAAGCTTTCCTTGACTTTTTTCCTGTATAATTTTATTTTAGCTAATTTCAATGTTTATTCTGTAAACAGACTGTAGCAAGTAAGTCCAGACTAAAATTAATGTTGTTTCAAATGTACATGCATCAATTTAATTCAATGTCAAGGAGGATTCAGACTGCATCTGTCTTTGGCTACTGCATACAGTACAGATATTGATTTGCAAGGGCCAACCATCATAAATAATTGATGTCAGTCCACAGTCGCACACTTGGAATTTTATTGCTCTTTTTATGTTTTGTATTTTGAATAGTCTATGCTTAAATCCTCATTGTTTTGCCATGCAACAGTTGTATATTACTTAAAACTCAAATTCTCTGAATTGGATTCCTCCATTCTTATATTAAGATACATTTTGATCTATTTTTTTTCAAGGTTCAGTACTTTGTTTTTAGTTATTTATAAAAGTCTGAATGATTGCCATAATTTTTGATATTAAAATAATGAAAATATTTTTCTTCTCAAGTAGTTAACCTATCTTTTCTCGCAGTTTCTGGATTTCAGAGTATAATACTCTGGCAATGTATTTTCATGTTCACGTAATAATCTTTATTATAAAGGAATCAATTATTTGCATAGTGCTTTATGCCATGTTTCTTACAATTGTTAAACAGTTGAATTATTTTCAAGCCATAAAAATATACATTGTCTCTCTGTATCTCTCTCTATATATATTCATATGTATATATATATATATTCATATATATTCATATACAGATTCATATATATATATATATATATATATATATATATATTCTTGTGTCTTATTTAGAAAAAAAGCAAAAAGATCTCTCTATCCTAGTTTCCATTCTAGGTACAAAAGTTACATTGGTGAGTAAAAAATAGTCTTTGTCCCTGAGCTCCTTAGTCAAATAAATAGATCAGGCAGGCATCTTTAAGAAAGAACATTTTATTGCAACCTATAAAAATATGAATAGTAACTATATTGTAAAAGATCATATATTGATCTTATAAAGTTTCCTATCTATATTTTATGTTTATGCAAAAGAGAAGAGATTTCCTATAAGAAATGAAACTTGTTTAATCTAAATCAAAGCATTATGTTTTGGAATGTTTTGATTAGTTTAAATATTGTTTCCAACTGACAAAAATCAGTAAAAAAAAAAAACCCAAGTATTATGACATACTGTGTGCCTTAACATGTGCTAATTGAGGTGAGTTTTTCTTTTATTCTTTCCTAAAAACTTAAGTAATGTTTCATGCTTATGAATACATCTTACTTTAGAAGTTATGTACACCAAAGATAATTTTTAAATGGTTTTCAAAAAAATTTCTGTTATAATCAGTACACATGATAGATATTACCAATAACTTATATGTCATCATTATATTCAAAAAATGTTGATAATGCACATTATTTACAGCATAAGACAAAATACCTGAAATTAGCCTAAATTTTCATAGTAATATTAATGAAAATTATGTTCAAACAAATAAGTACAATGGGTTCATTCTCAGAGGGAAAAACGTTGCAGAATTACACAGCTGAACCTTGTGAAGAGTGTGAGATTCTAACATACTTGCCATCACACAAGCCAATTTCTCAGTTTTGTGTAAAGTTAAGGAACCATCTGTGACAGCTAAGCTTGATTTCTACTGCCTTAGGTTGACTCGTTTCTACAGACTCAAGATAGCACACATATGATATGTCTGTGAGGATATTTTCAGAGATGATGCGCATGTGGTGAGCACACAGAAGCTGGATGTTGGTGTCCCCACCATACCATAAGGTTAAGATCCAGATGGAATGAAACGCAGAAGAGGCAACAAGATTGCCAGTGCCTACCAGGTTGACACTTCCTGAGCCAGTGAAGTTTTCATTGCTGTCATTGCCTACCAAAGTTAACTCCAGCTTCTCCAGCCTTTGAATGCGGACTCACATCCTTGACTCATCTGAGAGCTTCAAGCCCTTTCAGCCTCAGACTCGGCTGCATCGTTGGTCCTACTTGCATCGAGTCTTCCAGTATATTTGACTGATAAACTACTATAATGAAGGGCACTACATTTTACCTGGCCATTGTGGGACTGTCTACTCTCTCATCATCTAATAAAAACCTTTTAAAACTACAGTCACACTCTATAACAGATAGGTACGCTCCTCCAAAGAAGACAAATGTACGTCTGAAGCTGATTTGACTCAACTATTCAGAATTCATTTTAATTTTACTGTGTTACTATAAATGAATAACTTCACAAGGTGCAGAGATTAGAGGTGTGTGAGACTACCCCTGGCTCATAAACATATTATTTTCTCTCTTTTATTGGAATATATCTTTATGCATACCAAGAATACTCATCATGTGGATTATGCTTTTATATGATTAAGTTAAGGCTTAGTACTTAAATGCAATAGCTATGCATTTCCTTCTCAAATGATAAATCAGTAAGCAGAGAATTAAAGCTGGCTATAATTCAGAACTAATATTATTCTATAAAAATAATTAACAAATTAAACAATGATTATAAGTACCACAACCTTTGAGACAATTGGCAAATAGTGTTTAAGCAAACAAGATAAAGCATACACCAAAGCTCTTGGTAAAATCTAATACAAGGACAAAATTAAATGACAGAAAGTTTTTATTACACTTTACAAAAATCACTTTTTATGCACATTTAAAAGATCTTAAACTTTTTAAAGCTGTGAGTCTCATTAACTACCAAAAATGTGTAAAGCTCAAAAACATATCCTTGTAGGACTGTAAGGAGATTTTACATTCCCTCATGAAACTAACGAAAGGCCAGAGCATGGTTTGTATTCCAGAAAGTTGGAGCAATATTTGTGAAATTACGTAGAAAATTCACATATGAGTATGCAGTGGCAGATGGGAATTAAGGAGACCTTAGAGTATAGACACCTCGCTGAATATTAAATCTAATTCATTTTGAAAAACCCATTTGTTCCTTTAGTCTCTCAAGATTGGTGCTAACTTAATACAATAAAATAATATGAAATAGAGCATTTTGAATTTCTATGAAATCATAGAAAAGATAGAAGTCTTAATACACAGAAAGATTCTTCTTTATATTATCTATTTGCAAGGGTTCTCTAGAGATAGGAGTGAGTTTTTTGGTAGCTTTACCTGTCAGCAAAGATAAATGCAAAAAAAATCAGATGCTGAGAAAACATATAGATGCTGAAGGAAACATCCCTGCAGTATAAAAATATTCATTAAATTTTAGAAATATTTTTGCCTATTTCTTATAGAATAAATACAATTTTAAAATAAATTTGTCTATAAAATTGGTGAAGTGGAAGGAAAATTTATTAAGAACCTATTTATGTATATCTGGACAATATTTCCATTATTATATATTATTATTTGAATTTAATAGATTATTACCGTAGACTACTCATTATCAAGTCACAAGATATGGCAATATTTTTAATCCTAGAAAAATGATACATATAAAAGTTCAATATTCAATACCAAGGTGAAAAACAAATTACAAAATTTCTACAGTCGTAAGCATTAGCTGTAAGTCAATTAGATTCAAGATATCGTATTATTTATAAGAAATGTTTTTAAATAGAATGACAAATAACAAGAAATATATTTTTAAATCTAGGGATAAATTTGACTAGGAAGACAAAATATATCTGATAATGACCATGAAATGCAAATTATAGTTCAAGAAGTGTAGACTGATTGATACAACAATGGATGGTCTCTAAGAGTAGCTATCGTACTCCACCACCCCCGCAAATTAAAAGACAACATTGATATCAGATTCGGGGAAAAGATATGTCTCAGGGAAGGTTTTTTAAAACCATGGTTTGGTAATCTCAGCAAAGCAGTGCTGCTTATAGAGGGTTGCACACCCGCTCTCAGCTGCCCACCTGCACCAGGATTGTATTTTTCGTGAAAGGCAGAAATGTGAAATGTGGAAGACTATTTGGAAACCCAAGACGAAATCTTGTTCTCATACTAGAAGTGGAGAATTCTTCGCTGTGTTAAAATAACACAGATCTTTCAAACAAGAGTGAAGTATTCCACTATTTTTTTATTTCAAAAGTCATTGTTTCTGAAAATATATGACTAAGAAATAATCACTCAGCTTGTCTTTTTGTTAACTGACACAAACGGTACTAACAAGTTTACATTTTTGCAAACACAGTTGAATTACTTTTTCCTATGTTTTACTAAAGAAAATAGCATCAAGTTGTACTGTATTTAATTATGATAGTAGTTGGTTGCAATATCTTCTTATAATAAGCCAAGCATTGCTCCATTCACCTCTTTTGCTGTTACAGTGGAAAAATCAAAGGTCAGCCTGACATTTTTCTTTCAAATGGCATTTTTCTATTTGTGCACAAGACAATTTCTTCTTTTTATTTTTGGTGTTTCTCTGGACTTCGGTGTAATTTTGGAGGTTACTTCACTTAGTCAAGTGTCTGTCATTCCTCTGGAGGAATATAACTTACAAAATTACTTTGGGCCCTCCTATAAGCATTAGTTCAGAAATTACAATTTTTTCTGAACACTGACGTAGCTGTATTACCTTCATTACTCTACTCAGCTGACTTCTTTGGAAACCTTCCTTAATTTAAAGATGAGTCAGATAAAAATAATTATGTTCTTATATCCCATGTTTAATAGTTTCCAGTGGAGGCTGATCTTTTCCTGGGAATTTCTTCTTATCTTCCAGAAGATCATGTGCTGTTTTTGTATTTTGGGGGATGTTCTGCAGAATCCTTCATTATTGCGACATGATTACCTCAGTGAATACAGGGTCATTATTTTTACTAAGCTATTTCTAAAGCAGGACAAATGAGAATTCAGGGGCTATCTGTTTATTCTCCTAAGATGGTGTTGGGGAAGGAGCAGTGACTACACCTTCACTTCTGGCTGAGAAGTCTACTTTTCTTTGCATGTGTTGAATTCAGAGCACACTAATATGTACCACTATGACTTTTATAGTATACCTTCTTTGTTGAACTTGATTTATTTGGAGTTACTATAAATTTATGGGCAAAACAGCCACTTTTTTCTTTCTGTAGCCTGTTCTCTGACATTTTCAAAGCTTCATTTTTCCTTAGCAGACGATGACTGCTACCATCTTTTTGGATATGAGGTATGGTGAAGAAAGAATTTTGCAGGCATAATTAGTAATGAAAGCATTCACTTGTTCTATTTACGAAGTAACTCACCACCAGAGTATTACTTTCCAAATCTTCTTCTTATATTGGATATTGTAATGTTGAAAGCCTGCAAAGCTTTTTATCGTGTCATCAGAATCCGTCAACTTTTTTTTAGTCACAGCAGTTTCGTTTACTCTTTACTGGAGAGGCTCAGAACACTTGTGATTTTCTTGCTGAAACTTATAACAATTAAATCACTGTGAATGTGAATAAAAGTTGCAAACTATTCAATAAATATACACATTTTGATCTCAATTCCTCTTCCTCCTCCTCTTCTTCTGTCTCTCATCTAAGTTTTGAGATGCTGGCAAATGAACCCAGTGCCTGTCTGTGTAAGGTGTTCTACCCCTGAGCTGTAGAATCAGCATTTATGTATTTATTTGCTTAGTTATCTGGCCTCTCTTTCTTTATCTCCCTGACCTTATACAGACTCTCCCTCCCTCCCTCTCTCACACACATGTATTAGACAAGATGCTTTATCTTATTCATGTTTATAAAGGTGCATCATAGACATTCTACAACATTAAGCATTTGTAGAAACAATCATGTGGTATATATATGTTGACTTTCATGTTTCTTAAATATAGCATAAAAGAAATAAAATTCTACTAGACTTACAATGGAGTTTTGTCTTGATAAATATGTTTATATGTACAAAATATTTAAAAATCACACTACCTTTTATAGATATCGCTTACTGAATATCATAGGTTAACAACACAGTAAACTGTAGACCTTGGTTATTTATGTTTACAGTGGCGTGACTTAGGGCTTCCCAATGTCTGGAAAGTATCACAATGAATATTACTATTCTGGTAAAATCAGACTCCAAGAATGGCTTTTACTGAATGTGTACTGCCTTCAGAAGGTTTTTGAACTTAAAAAACGTACAAGTAGGACCAACACAAGTGGGGAACTGTGCTAAGTAAGGAAGTCTTCATTCGATACCCTTTGGATTATGTTCCTTCACTTAAATCTGAGGTTCAAATGCAAACTGCATGTGAATTCTTGATTTGAATTCTCAAAAGCCACCTTTTTTGGTGGGATTTTATCCATGGAAAAAATTCATCTCATGTTACATTATCCAATGTTACGTGATCAAGTGTTCATTTCAGGATATCTACAGCTGCACATTCACCTTCATGTCTTGCTCATTTTAGTGCTATCTATACTCTTAGCTATAGAACGACAAGTATTTCCAATGTTTCTTTTTAAACCAGAAATAGATTCTGCTGAGCTCTATATCTTGTTACTTCTTCATCTTGTTATTTCTTTATTAAAATTTCTCTGAGATACACACTGACCTCATACCAACTTTTCCTACAAAAACTTTCTCAAAGTTTTTAGCCAGCTATGATTGATTAAAAAAGAACTTTCTTTATTATTATTAAAAAAGAACATACCTGAGATGATATTTATTTTGCAGAATAACAATTTACCAAATTTATTTCCGTCTTCTCTAAGTTTTACTAACAGGCATGTTATATACTTGTCTACAGTATTAGAAGAAATGGAATATTGCAACCCTGCTGTTTGTTTTTATTCTATGAAATCTCTCTTTATAACTTAGTTTCATTTTATAACATTATTTCTTTTGTGTGAGTTAGTAAATGAAGTTTTAGCTATGACAACAAAATAATGAATATACATTAAAACTAGAAAAAATTACCTGGCTCTTCTTATATAAACAGGACCTTTTACTATTTATTTATTTGCCTTTTTCTTTATTAATTTTTGTACTGCTGGGGATCAATCCAGGAATACTCTCTTCTGCTGAGCCCATAACCCAGCATTTCTTTTTGTATAAAATTCCCTTAAAATATAGTGCTTTAACCTGAAGCAGTGTATTCAGCAGACAAAAGTCTATTAGAATTTTCCCATATTCAATATACTTTTGATGAATAGTAGAAAATATGAGCTGATACAAATGACATATGCAATGGATTTCAATGAAAAATGATTTTTGTTGTTCATATAAAGGAAAAAAGCTATTTCTTTATCTTTGGTTCACCATGGGTAATATCTTTATGAGATTATGATATTCAGTCTTATTTTTGTAAAAAAATGCAAATTGTATAGAATCAGTAATAGTGGGAGAAATAGGAAAAATAAATCAGTATCTCAAACAAAAACACAATGTTCATATAAAACTAACTGTTAATGCCTAGGTCATTAATAAGCTATAAGTTTGTACTCATTCTTAGATCAATGAGGCCATACAATGACAATTTTAATGAATTGAACCAGAACACATAATGAAAGAGAACATGAGTGAACATAAAAGATATATTAGTATTGTCTTTGGTATGAAAATGTCTGTTTTATTTCTAAGTTCTCTAAAGCTAAATACATTATTAAGAAAATAGCAAAGTGATATATAAAGTATGTAAGTTTGACATCTTTTTTTCTCTTTTTGTCTCTAAGGATAAATTTTGTCCCCAACTTTTCCCTCATGATATGACCTAATACAAATTATGTGCTTTTTATCTATATAGTAATAGAATATAAATTTAACTATCATCTGGTACTTCAATGTTTCATATTGTCAAAATATGCCAAATGATTTTTTTTTCTAAGTAGTGGCATATATCTAAAACTTTTACATGTATATGAAGGTTTGGACAATGAAAATCATCATCTTTTACACACAATACTTGTAATATTAGTGGATATTATCAAATGATTGCACATGTATATTGTGATACTTTATGCGTATGGTATTAAAAATTCCATATTTAAGAATAAGAGTTTATAGACTACATTATTTTAACTAAGATATCTGCTATAATTTCCTCCAAGGTGCTGCCATGCCTAGATGTCACCTTAGAACATGCAGCAGGTTTTAATTTAACATAATATAGGTCAAATTATGTTTTCAACAAATTGAGAAATTTAAGTTTAATAAAAGTATTATTTCTTTATTCTGCAAAATATTTTTCTGTCTTCTTTTCAAGAATAAATAACATAAATGAATGTAAATAAATTTGGATTTTACAGATTTAGGCTAAAGATCATATTTGAGCCTTAGATATGAAAGGTGATTCACTTGATGCATACAATTTTGAAAATGCATTCTGTACTGTTTCTCAGAATGAGCCATCAGAAAAGAAATGTATCAATGAGAACAAAGACTATAAATAGATTTTAACATCAGTGGTAGGTTAATTAATAGTGAACTTATGACACCTGAACTGCAGCAGCATGGCTCTGAGTGTGGAAGTCCGACCTGAGGACTGTTGCCTGCAGCATAAAGGAGAACTGGAGAGGAAGATGTCAGGCTGCTGCAGAAGGGGCCTGCAGAGTGACTTCCTGATGGGAACCCAGCCACGGTCTGCATTGGAAGAGCTCAGGGCATTGCTGTTTCTGAGGATGGCTGCAGCTTTCTCTGGAAACTCTGGTCCTTACCTTGAGCATGGCTTTCTAGCTCCAGTTCCAGTTCTTCAGCGCTCTGGCACAGACGTTTCATCCTACTGCTGGAGACTTTCTAGCTTCCACCACCGACCTTTGGGCTGTTCCCATGTAGATCCCTGATACAGACTTGAGTGAGAATTTGCCGTGCACTCCAGGCCTCCAGCCGGACTCACAGAGGATACTGCCACGGGCTCTAGGTCTCAGCTGGACTCCTCTGGGATACTGACATGAGACCCAGGCTGATAGCTGGATTCGTTGGGTCTCTAGGGTGTGGACAGCTCTCCTTCACTCTTCTATATTTTGATTTTTGTGTGAGTATTGTAAGTTTATACAACTTTTGTCCTATATTAAAGATATTTCCTATTGAAACCTGACTATAACAATATCTATTTCATTTATTCCTTTTAGTAACCTATCATATATCACCAGTGTTAGCTTTCCATTGCTGTAACAATGCCACAGGTAAGTATTTTTTCTAATTTCCTTTTCAATTGTTGAGCAGAATTTTCTTTTTTTATTTTAAAGAGAAAAAACAAAAAAATAATTATAAATACAAAACAACACAACACAAAAACAGTAAAAATGATACAAAACTTCAATACAAGATAATGAAAAATTAACAATGGCTAATGCACTGTTATATATTTATTTATCACAGTGAAACTCAAATTACAAATTAATTTCAGGAGATCCATCTTTTTCAAGGTTATAAATAGGTAGGAGAATAAAATGGAAGATTAAAAAAGGAATTATGATGTGTTTTTATGTGCCCTAAATCTACACAAAGAATGTAAATGGTATGTACTGCATATACATACTCATAAAAGTAAGTAAATGGATTATTTTGATTACACAATCTATGTTGTCTTTGTATATCTAGATTTCTTTTGCTGAAACAATTGGTGGCCTTTAGATGATAATTATATGTGCAATCCTCCTTATCCTAGAAAAGCAAAGAATTGTGTTCAAAATATCATATTACCTCAGCATCCATGGCCACTAAAGGCATGTAATTAAAAAATGTGTAGAATTTATACGAAGTAAAAATTAATACTTTACTATTAGTGTCTGTGTTTGAAAATGTTATTAAATATTTTCTGAAATATTTTGCACTCTGTTAATTAAGATTTCACACTACTGAAACAGAACTTAAGGTGTAAGTATGGATTGAAGTTAGTTGTTTGAAATTAACTTTAAAGATAGTATAGGTTTATGAACAAAGTCTTACGTTTTACAAGATCAGAAGAAACAGAATCAGCAGGAGTAGTAGGTGAGATTGGTCGCTTGAGATTCAAGCATCCCATTAGTGAAACTTCTAAAAGCTTCATTTATAGGAAACATGAAATGTTTTCAAGGCTACAAGATTTTTTGCAAGAAAAACATTTGAAACTGATGGAGTCCTGGGATATAAATTCTGCTTTGTAGTTTAGAAGATATTTTTACATTAAAATATATTTATATGCAACTACTTAAATTTTCCTTTAAAAAGAAAAGCAATACAAAAAGCTTAAAAATAATTTGGCAGAGAGATTATATTAAATGCTTGACTTTGAAATAGTGCATTTTCTATACTAAATTATTGTGTTTTGCATAATCTGTGACATATATAAATTTGTCTTTACATTTAAATACTTTGATTTTATTGGATCTATTTCAAATAACATTAACACAATCACCAGTTCAAAATTCATGTCCTCAAAATTATATATATATATATATATATATATATATATATATTCCAAATTTTAACTTTTTTCTTTTTTTCTGGTCTAAATTTATTCTCAAATTGTGACACTCAATATTCTTATTATTGCTACTGGAAACTTTGTTTCTTATCAAATTTACTCATTTATTAACTTGAGGTTCTGCTGTCTCACTAGCATCAGTGATACCCAAAAGAATCACCTTTAAATTCAGATGCCACCACTTACATTGGAATAAGTGGGATATTGGAAGATGAGTGGAACCAGATATTTATACAAATATTTACCTAAATTATTAGCTATTGTAGTCATCATTCATACTTTTTTTTTCTGTTTCTGGCAATACAAAGGATCTTATTTATCGTGGGAGTATAATGTTGGGAGTAAAAATCTGATTTTGATGATTATTTCCTAAGAAAGGAGATTCTTTTCAAATGCTCCTGGAACTGTTTTCTGATTGGCGAAATATACATAACATTAGCATTTGTCTCACAGAATTATTGTGGGTAACAACTAAGTCTCTCTTTCACTGTCTTTCAAATAGTAAGCATTTGATGAAGAATATTATAAGTAGCATAGCAGAGTCTGCTACAATTGTAGTAATTTTGTTTGCCCATCAATAAAGTTGTGGGGTTAGATAGTCTAAGCCACTGTACACAAGTGAGTGGTTTAAATGATAAAATATTGTTCTGTAGTACAAAGCTCATTAAAGCATCTTACAAATGTGTCTGTAAAATAGTTTCAAATAGTATTGGAATAAAGAAGGTCAACATTTATTTTTTATAGAACTTTAAAAATTTGATGGAAGTGAACTTCAAATGCTGACTCCTGGTTATCACCTGAATTTTTTAGTGAGTGTTATTTGACTTTATCATGGTTTTGAGCAATTTGGCAGAGAACTGTGCAATCTTTTTTCACATATCTTGTATCGTTTCTCTATGTTTTGATGTTGAGAGATAGAATTCAATATGTTCTAAGGAATATTACTTTTATGATGTTGTTGTATAAGATAGATTTCTTCAGGTACCTATACTAACAATACCTCTAAGGACTTTCATATTGGGAGAGATTTTTCTAGAACTGATACCTTGGAAACTATATCTTCTTTTCTATGCATTTAACAATTTTCCCTTTTTTAAAAGGTGAAATCCACTAGGTTTGTATTTACTCGTATGGCTTACAAGCTAAAGAAATTTTCACTTAAATCTTAAGTACGTCATTTGTAATTATATTTTCTGTTTGATAATAAAATTCTCTCTGTCCTCTCCTCTCTCTCTCTCTCTGAATGTATATGTATATAAGAACTATTTATGTATGCACATAAGTAGCCTCATTATTTTTTCTCTAAAGGCTTAGGCATTGCTTTATTTTGGACAGGAAGTGTCCCCCAAAGACCCACACGCTAAGGGCTTATCCAGACCATGATGCTGTCAAGTTAGGGTCTGGGGCACAGAAGCCAGGGCCTGAGGTAAGACCCTGAATGGAGTAGTGGGCTCTAGATCAGCCCTTTTGCTCTCACTTTGTGTCTTCCCAGCTACAGTGGAGTAAGTTCTTTCTTCTATCACTTGGTCTTCCCATTATTCACAGTCTCTTCAGGGCTCCACAAGCAAGGGACAATTAACTCTGAATGAATAGCTTTAAAATTTTTTCTTGGGCAGGCGAGATAGCTCAGCAGTCTAAAGCACCTGCTTAGGCAAGTTTAGGAAAGCACATAGGCACTGCAGATCATTCCTCAACCCCCACGCCATGCCAGCACCTCCCCCAGGGTGAGATGAGCCAAGCACAGAGTACATAAAAAAAACCAATATTTTTTTCTTTTTACAGTGGCTATCGCCAGGATTTTGTAACAGCTATAAAAAAAATCTCTTAAGCCATTTGCCATATTACCTTTTTGCTTATTAGAAATTTTATTAGATTGTTTATAACTACACACTTCAATATTTAAAAACACAAGATAACAGCAAAGGAAATAATCAAAAGAAAAATAACACAATTCACAGACTAGCAGAAAATATTTATAAACAATTTTCCAAGAAGGATGCAATAGTCCAAAAATACAAATAATTCAACAGTTGGAAAATAAATAACCTAAAAAAAAGTCGGGCACACAACCTAAACAAATATTTTCAAAAGAAAATATGCAAATGCCTCAGGGGTATAACTCAGCAACATAAACACCTGCTACACAAACAGAAGGTTCTGAGTCCAATCCCTGTTATGCAAGGAAAAGAGAAAGAAGAAAGGTAGAGAGAGAGAGAGAGAGAGAGAGAGAGAGAGGTAAGTGGGAAACAAATATATGAAATATGATCCATATCACCACTTTGCAGAGAAATGCAAATTAAAAGCACAATGAAATATAAACTGACTGCACCTTGAATAATTGTTATCAAGAAGACAGAAAAAAGAACGGCTAGCAAGAATTCAGATAAAAGGGAACCATCAAACCATTTGTAGAAACCATTTCCAAGAGCTACTATAGAGTTTCCTGAAAGAAAAAAAAAACCTAGAAATAGAGCTTCAATATAATATAGCAATTCTTATGCTGAATATACTTCTTCTAAAGGAAGTGAAATGCATATGTGGAGGAGCGCCTGCAATGCTGTTTACTGCAATGTTATTCACCGTATACAAGCTGTGAACCTAAACTGAGTGTCTGTGAATAATTAAATGGGATATATATTTGATATAATATTTTATAATATTTTATAAAATAAAATACCACATATACTGTATAAATATTAAAAGAATGTAATTCTGTTATTTTCATTTCAGCATTATGAACAGAGATGGAATATGTTGTGTTACAGTGAAATATAAGCAAGTACAGAAATATCAGTCATGCTCCCATTTATGGACAGTAAGTCCTCAACTTAGGAACTTTCATAGATATAAATAGACCTCGTATTTTAGACATTTGAAATCTGGAAAAATTGCCAAAGTAGCTTGTATTATTTGTAGTTGTTGTACTGTTTCATGCCACAATTTTAAGTTAATTGTGAAAATAAAACACATAGTATATTTACAATATTTTTCCATCTTCACTTTTTAAAATTTACACTGTATATTTTTGGCAAAGATGTGTAAGACTCAATTCATGGGGAATATGAACAAATCTGACTTAAGAATGCTCTTTCAGAACCAAATATTTTAATAAATCAGGAATTTATTATATGAAAATTTAAAATGGTAAACTAACAGAAGGTGACAGTAGATTAGTGCTCACGAGAGACTAGAAAAGGTGCAGGGGAGGGAGGACACACAGAAAGTGGGACTGGACAGGTCTAAAACGTCAATTGTTTAATAAGTAGTAGAGCTACTTAACTGTGGAGTTTACAATAGTTTTCAGAAGGTATCTGGATATTTTCAACACAAAAAGTGACAAATATATCTTCTAATGGGTTCATTTTGTTTAGATAAAAATTTAATTTTGAAAAGCACAACACATATACTAAAATTTCAAGTCTTCTTCTAATCAGCAATCACCTCTTCAAATCAAGAACAGTAGAAGTTAGTAAATAGGCCATGTTACACATTATCTATGTAACAGAAAGTTTTTCAAAATAAAATTCTCATGTGTGATAATGTCCTCCTTCGAACATAAAGCCCTTTCTTCTCTTGCTGTATTCCGTACATCCTGGTCAACCATAAATCATCACTAGCTAGCTCTTGTGAACCACACTCAAATGGCTTTTCCATCAAGTTAACAACAGCCTGACTAAAACCGTATTTTCCTCTCTAGTTGACGAGTATGCCATGTGGGAAAGAGTTAAAAGACTTCCTGAGGTCAAGCTCGATTACACTTTCTGTAGCTTGGTGGAGCCTAGCCCATTACTCTGTCACAGTACAAAACACATTTGGTTTGACAATGATTTGTACTCAAGTCATGCTATTCATAGCTGAGCACTTTGTTACTCTCGAAGGGTTTGCAAATTGGCCCTTGGGTGATAACGGACGGCACTTTTCCACACTTAAAAAGACTGTTGTATAAAGCACAATTTTTCTCTTTTAAAAGGCACTTTCTTCTTGTTAAAGCTTGTGAAAAATAATAATCAGAATGTGAGATTCTGTTTTAATATATCTTATAGTGAAATGCTTTAAGATATATAAATTTGTAACATCGTAAAATAAATGATTAAGTTGTCTGTGACTATAATATTTTGCCTTTTGTGACAATTCAACTTAATTTTAGTATTAAATCAGATACTTCTCAACACTCTCAGCTGATTATTTTCTAACAGTTATTTGAACAAAGGATCCTAATTTTCAAATCCATCCCTTCAAGCTTGAAGGATGTCAATAAACTGATTAGAACTGTCAGTAGACGTGGTATTTATCATATAGTGCTTTTGTAAAGGATGGATATGAAATTACTGGTCTTTTCCTTTAACATTTGGTGCTCTGCATGACTGAGTGTGTTTATTTTACTTCAATGTTGTAGTCCTTTGAAGGTAGTGTAAATAAAGCTGAGGTTACATTAGTTTCTGACAAGTTATTTTCATTGAACCATCTTTTGTTAAAATAATAAATTTCATAAAAACAAAAATCAATATTTTCTGAATAGGTTGGCTTTCCTATTTTTAATTTATATTACTGATACATGCATTTAAGATTTGAATAACATTTGTAAATCTGAATGTGTTAAGTAACACATTACAAGACATGTATACAATGTGTATACATCTCCAGCAGCTGGGGAGGTAGCTCAGTGGTTGAGGTGGTTGCTTGGCAAGCGCAGGGAATGCAGTTCAATTCTTGGTACTGCATGAGATATGGGCTCTGAGCTGAGCCGGCCACTGAAACTGAGCACGGTGAGATTACGTTTGTAATCCCAGTGCTGGGAAGCTGAGACAGGAAGATCACTATGAGTCTCAACTGCGTAGCGAGATTCTGTATCAAATAAATGAATAATAATAATTAATAATAATAATGATAATAATAAAACATTTAAAGGGGCTGTGTAGATAGCTTTGTGGTATAAGTGTCTGTCTGGAAAGTGCAAAGATGCCCAATCCTCCGTATTGCATGCCTGGTTGGTCTGTGAGCCCTGGGTGCATCTTCCTGGCCATGAAAACCAGGTATGGTACTTGTCTGTATTCCCAATGCTAGGGAAACTGAGACAGCAGAATCACTATGAATCAAGCTACATAGCAAAACCCTGTACCAAATAAGTAAATAAATGAATATATATATATATATATATATATATTATATGTGTAATACATACTCATTATATATATATGTGTGTGTGTGTGTGTGTGTGAGAGAGAGAGAGAGAGATTGTTTTGGTTGCTTAAATGGAACTTCTCAGAAGTTAAACTTTTCTAATAATATATATATTTTAAAGCAAATATATATATAAAAGCAAATATATATTAAAGCAAATGTATATATTAAAGCAAATATACATTAAAGCAAATATATATATTATATATATATATGTACTAAAGCAAATTTTATGCTACAGGCAAAAACTGACCTTTTTCTTTTTTTTTCCATAATTTTATTGAGAAACAAATATCAGTGAGACAGTTTCAAACCAAATTGGTAGGACAGTTTCAATAATTAACACATTGCATACATTTTTTTTTTTTTTTTGGTGGAACAGGGAATTGAACTCAGGCCCTTGCACTTGCCAGGGAAGCGCTTATTCCACTGAGCTATCTCTCCGGCCCTGAATACATTCTTCCTAGTGGTTAATTGCTGTACAAGATGCAGACATGATATCCTATTTACA
>NDGM011015305.1:0-12148 GCA_002564305.1 Octomys mimax | reverse complement strand
ATCTGCTTCTTTTCTCTAGCAGCTTTCAGTATATTATTCTTGAGCTGAATTTCTGGGATCTTAACTATTATTTGTCTCAGTGTGTTTTTAATTGGTTTGAGGTTACTAGGCATTTTGCATGCTGCAGTTACCTGAATGTCAGATAGTTTCCTCATATTTGGGAAGTTTTACGCTATTACTTTTGCCCATGGTTTTTTAATGTCATTTGTATTGACTCTTCCTTTCTCATTGATTCATACTAATCTCACATTGTTCATCTTTGCATCATTTTGCAAGTGTCAAATTATTTTTTTCCTGTATCCTAGTTCTTGTTAATAAATCTTTTCTTGCCTTTTCACTAGCTGCACCAGCATCTTCAAGATCTGAATCTCTGTCTTCACTTTCACTCAAAAAGTTTTGCAAGCTTGTGATTGAGATTTTTAAGTTCCTCTATATCTCGTTGATCTGCTTCACGTGATCTATATTTTTCCTGTATTGCTCATTCAATGAATCCGTCATTTTTCTATTCTTCTCTATTTTTTTTCATCAATGTCTTCTTTAGAAGCAGTTAGTAATTCTTTTACTGCAGCATTTTCTTCAGATTGGATTTCCTCCCTATATTTCTGTAGCTGATTCTTTACTTCAGATGCTATGAGTTCAGAGAATTTTTTTTATTTGAGAAAAGAATTCTGCTCTGAGTTCCTCTATAAATTTCTGCTGTTGCTTATTTATTATCAGCACTATTAATTCATACATTTGAGCTGAGCTAGTGTCCCCTGCACTTGTTGTGGGTGTGCATTGGGTTTTCTCCATATGTTTCTGCATTTGATTCTTTACTGCAGATGCTATTAATTCAGGGATTTCTTGTTACACCTCCAATCTGAGTGCCTCTATATCTTTCTGCAGTTCTTTCTTTATTTCAGAAGCCATTGATTCATTGATTTCCGTTGTGTGATTACCAATTTGTTCTGTGTTTGTGTCCTCTGCACATGTTATATTTGGGCTTGGTGGCTGAGATTGCATTTTGTTCCGTTTCATTGTCATTTTGTGTACCACTATGTTCTGACCTTTGTTGTAGAGTTTTGTTGCAGTTATAACCTTAGCACCTACTGAAATTTGGGTGGAGATCTATGAGCTTTGAATTTATCCACCTGTGCCTGGCTTGAGTCCAGCTGCTGTGCTCACCTCCTTCCTGCTTCCACCCTTGGGACTGAACCTGTTGTGCCCCTCTGGCAAGATGTTCTGCTCCTGAACTAGCTGTTTTGTTGTGTCCCCAACTCTCCCTGCAAGGATTGCAGCTGCAGGGTTTTACCCCAAGCCTGTATGCCAGGCCTGAGCTGAGTCTGGAGGGGACAAATTGGAGTAGGTGGGAGAGGAAGATCTCCCATACACTCACTGGACCTTGACTAGGGCTGTATCTGGGGGTCCCCAGAACAGAGCAGAATTTCTCACTGGGCCTGGGCATTGGGGGGTGCTGTGGAGTTTTGGGGGAGTCTCAAGGGTGTAAAAGAGTATCTTGCCCATGCTGCCCCTGGGCTTGGACTGGAAGATTCTGCCGGTGTAGAGTAGCTGGAATCTCTCCCACACACTCACTGGGGCATGGCCTAGGACTGGATCTGGTGGTCCCCAGAACAGAGCAGAAATTCTCACTTGGCAAGTGGGGTGGAGGGTTTCTGTGGTGTGTTGTGGGGGTCCCAAGAGGGCGGAAGTGGGTCTCACCCACGCTGCACCTAGGTTTGTACAGGCAGGTCCCACTGGGCCCGGGCAACAAGAAGCTCTCCCACACTCACCGGACCTGGGCTAGGACTGGTACTGGAAGAGATGTTTTTCATGAAGTATTCATATGTTAAAATTTAAGCCCCTACAGAATATGGGGAAAATTGTAAAATAAAAATGTATTTAAAGAAATAGTTATATACAAATATATACTTTTACACACAAGTTTAGAAATCTAATCATTTACAGTATTGTAGCTGGACAGTCCCACAACACCACTTTTCCTGTCTCCTGCCTTCATTCAGCACCCCCTTCCTTTTCTAATAAACAACTACATGAGAGACAGCACTGCAGCAAACAGTGTGTCATGACAAGAAGCACGTATTTAGAAGAGCAGAATTATGGGCACAGCAAGCATGAACCTACTATTACACATTGCTGTCTTCAGTGCAGTTGCTTATTTCATGGGCATCAGCATACATAGTTAGTCCAGGTGAGAATCCTACCAATTAGCTGCTAGTTTGGAAAACCTAGTGAATATTTTCAGGATCATGGCCTTTCCCATCTTGTACATAAAAATGTGTGGTTTTCCCCTGTCATAATTGTTAGAATTTTTCGTTGGTCTCTCTTCATTGTCTAATGTCCATTTTCTCGCTAAGATACTCAAAATCTCAATCACAAACATGCAAAATAGTTTGAGTGAAAGTGAACATAGAGTTTTAAACTTTGAAGACAATCTTGCAACTAGTGAAAAGGTAAGGAAAGATCTCTTAAAAACTACTAGGATGCAGAAAAAAATAATCCATCACCTGCAAGATGATGCAAAGATGATTAATGTGAGACTAATATGCATCAATGAGAAAGAAGGAGTCCATAAAAATGATATAAAAATTATATGGGCAGAAGTAATAGCAGAAAACTTCCCAAATATGAGGAAACAATATGACATTCAGGAAACCAAAGCATGCAGAACTCCAAATTACTTCAACACAATTAAAAACACATCTAGACATATAACAGTCAAGATTCCAATAATCCAGCAAGAGAACAATATCTTGAAAGCCTCTAGAAAAAAGAAACAGATCATATTTAAAGGAAAACCCACTAGAGTAATGGCAGAGTTCTCTTCACAAAACATGAAGGCAAGAAGAGCATGGAGCAGAGTACTTCAAGTCCTCTATTAAAACAAATTCCAACTCAGACTATAATATCCTGCAAAAGTTTCTTTCAAGTTTGATTGAGAGTGAAATATTTACATGACAAAGAACAGCTAAAAAATTTCATAATGACCAAGCCAAGCATATACAGACTATTAAAAGTTGTTCTAGAGCGGGACCAAAATAATCAGAAATCCACAAATGAGAACAGAAGGAACCATCTAAATATGGAAAACAAACAAAGTAGGAAAAAAGGAGGAACTAACAGCAGTTAAATCACATGTTGATCATAAGTCAGTACATCTTAATTATAACCATCAGAGTAAATGAAATCCATTCACAAATTAAAATAAATAGGCTGGCACAGTGGATTAGGACAGAAAATTCAACAATATGGTTTATACAAGAAACACACTTAACTCATAAAAAATTCATAGACTGAAAGTCAAAGGATATAAAAAAATACAACATGCCCCAGCACCTCAGAGAAAAGCAGGGGTAGTAATCCTGTTCTCAGGTAGTCTCAACTTTAAACCAAGAATGATCAAATGAAATAAAAAAAGACCTACTATATACTGATTAGGAAAAAAAGTCAAGAGGAAGAGTTTACAATCATAAATATGTACACAACAAACACTGGAGAAAGCAAGATAAATCATAATGGATATGAAAAATCTAATATGTAATATCAAGATCTTAACAGAAGACCTAAATACCCCTTAATCCCAAAATGATAGGTCAAGAAACAAGAAATTAGCAACGAAGTAGCAGAGCTCAAACAGACCTTGGAACAGATGGACGTATTGGACATATACAGAGTGTTCCACCTCACCTCAGGTGAATACACAATTTTTTCTTCTGCACATGGGTCATATTCTAAAATAGACCACATAGTAGTGCATGCTTAAATGTATGCAATTAGACAAAAATTATTCCATGAATATTATTGGACCACAGTGCAACGAAATTGAAAATGAACAACAAAAGAAACTAGAAAAACCCCATAAATACATGGAAATTAAACATCACTGTACTCAGTAACCAATTGTTCACAGATGAATTTAATCAATTAATTGAACAATTTATACAATTCAATCAAAATTCAAGCACAACTGATTGGAATTTATGGGATGTGTTGAAAGCAGTTCTCAGAGGGAAAATGATAGTGTTGAACTCACAGATTATAAAAACACAACGGGAAAAAATAAACACCTTAATGTTGCATCTCCAACATCTAGAATAGGAAGAGCAAACCAAACCCAAACCCCAAAGATGGGAAGAAACCATAAAGATTAGATCATAAACCAATTCAATTGAGATGAGAAAAACAGTTCAAACAATTAATGAATCAAAAAGCTGGTTCTTTGAAAGATTAAATAAAATTGACAACCCCTAGCTAACCTGACCCAAAAGAAGAAAGACAAAAATTCTACTACAAGCAATAAGGAATGAAATGAATGCAAACACCATGGACCAAGTAGATATTCAGATTTTTGATAGGCTACTTTGAGAATCTTTACTCTCAGAGATTAGAAGACATAGAAGTGATGGACATATTCTTTGAAATGTATGAATTACCAAAACTGAATGAAGAAGATATAACAACTCTCACCATCCTAATAACAGCAAAGGAAATATAAAATGTATGGGATGGTGAATGGCTCAATAGAATAAGTGCTTCCCTGTGAAGTGCATGGGCCTGAGTATAATCCCCAATTCCACAAAAAATAAAATAAAATAAAAATAAGAACAAATATGAAATGTAATAAAAACCCTACCGACAAAAAAAATTCCATGTCCTGATACATTCACAGCTGAGTTCTACAAGAAACTGATGGAAGATATAATCACTAATCTCAAACTTTTCAATGAAATTAAAAAGGAATCAAACCTCCCAAAATCACTCATGGATGGAAGTATTATACTAATACCAAAACCAGGGAAAGACTCAAATAAAAAAGAGAACTACAGGCCAATCTCACTCATGAAAATAGATGCTAAAATCCTCAGTAAATTCCTAGCAAATAAAATACAGCAATTCATCAAGAAGATTATACACCATGACCAGGTAGGTTTCATCCCAGGGATGCAAGGATGCTTCAATATATGCAAATCTATAAATCTTATATACTAGATCAATATAGCCAATTCCAAAATGCACATGCTCATCTCAACTGATGCAGAAAAAGCTTTTGATAAAGTCCAACACTCACTCATGCTCCAAATCCTACAGAAAATTGGAATAGATGGCCTCCATTTCAATCTGAAAAAAAGCCGTCTATGACAACCCAATGAATAATATAATTCTAAATGGGGAAAATTTGAAATCTTTCACTCACAGGTCTGGTACAAAACAAAAATAACCTCTGTCACCACACATATACAGTACAGTTCTAGAATCATTAGCTAGAGCTATTAGAAAAGAGAGAGAGAGAGAAAAAAGGAATAAGAATATGCAAAGAAGAAGTTAAATAATCATTATTTGAAGATGGTATGATACTTTACTTGGAAGGCTCAAAAAACTCCACCAAGAAGCTACTAGAATTGACACACAAATTCAGAAGCATAGCAGGATACAAAGTCAATACCCAAATGTCAATAGCATTCCTCTAGACAGATAACAAACACACTGAGAGGGAAATTAGTGAAACAATAAGTTTTACAGTAACACCGCAGAAAATGAAATACCTTGGAATTAATCTAACTAAAGAAATGAAAGAACATTTCATGAAAAATTATGCTACTCTGAAAAAAAAAAACAGATGGTAGAGGATTTCAGAAAATGGAAAGATATTCCCTGCTCCTGGATAAGGAGAACCAACGTTGTGAAAATGGCCATACTCCCAAAATTGCTGTGCAGATTTAATGAAATCTTATCAAACTACCAACATTCCTCAGAGACCTGGATAAATTGTTCCTAAAATTTATTTGGAATCAGAAAAGATCTAGAATAGCAAAGGCAATGCTGGGCAACAAAGAAAAGCAGGGAGTGTTACAATTCCTGACTTGAAGTTATCCTACAAGGCTACTGTGATAAATTCAGCATGGGACTGCCAAGAAAACAGCCATAAGAATCAATGGAATAGATTACAAGATGTAGAAGCCTTTACAAACACACTCAGCTACCTGATCATAGACAATGGGTTAAAATATATTTACTGGAAGAAAGATAGCCTCTTTAACAAATGGTGCTTGAGAAATTGGCTTTCTCCATGCTGGAAATTAAACTAAATGCAGGTCTATCACCATACACTAAGCTATAGTCAAAAAAGATTAAAAATCTAATTGTTAAAACAGAATCACTAAATCTCCTGGAAGAGAAAGTAGGAAGAACTCTTGAAGACATAGGGGTAGGCAAAGAGTTCATGAGCAAAAATCAAATCACACAGATAATAGTTGATGGAATTAACAACTGGTACCTTCGCTCATTGACAGGATTTTGTACATCAAAAGCAATTACCATCTAAGTGAAAAAGAAAATCCACAAATTTGGAAGAAACCTTGAATAATGAGCACTCAGAAAAAGGTCTGCTCTCTAGAATTTATAAACAAGTAAAAAATATTAGGGCACCAAAATTTAAAGATCCAATCCAGACATCACATTAGAGATGAACACACAGTTCACAGAGAATGTAATGAAAGAAGCAAATAAATATATGAAGAAATGACCATATCATTAATCATCCATTAAATGCAAATTCAAACAAAACTGAGATAACTCTTTACCCCAGAAAGAATGGCTATCATAAAGAAATCAACCAACAGCAGATGTTGGAGAGTCTGGGGGTAAAAAGAATCCCTTCTCCACTGCCGGTAGGAATGAAGACTGATGCAACCATTATGGAAATCAGAGTGGAGACTCCTTAAAAATCTAGGACTGGAGATCCCATTCAAACCAGCTATCCTCCTACTGGGAATACTCCCAGAGGAACTGAAAACATCATATCGTAGTGATATATGTGTGCTTATGTTTATAGCAGCACAATTTGTGATTGCCAAATCTTGGAAACAACCAAGATGCCCATCACTGGAGGAATGGATAAAAAAGATGTGGTAATTTTATACAATGGAGCATTGCTCTGCTATAAAGAATGATAAATTTGAAGACTTTATATTTAAGTGGATGTCCCTTGAAGATATACTCATCAGTGAAATGAACCAGCCCCGCACATCTAAATATCATATAGCCTCCCTAGTACAGGAACTCAAAAGAATAAATAAAAATAGAAAGGTGAAATACAATTACAAGGAAAGCAGGACCTTGAGGAGTAGGCAATGAAGAGAGGGCAAGGAGAAAAGCAGGGAAACTGAAAGGGGCAAAGTCATACATTTATATGCACAAGATGGGTAAAGGAATGATATTAAGAATCTTCAGTATGCTTTTGAATCTAGCCGTCAATTGGTAGGATTCTCAACCTGAGTAACTATATATGTGGATACCTGTGAATTAAGGAACTGCACTGAAGATAGCAATGTGTAATAGTAGGATCATGCTCGGAATGCCTGTCATTCTGGTCTTCTAAATACGTACTGCTTGTTATATCATACCAATTACTGCCATACTGTCCTAAAGTAAATGTTTGCTTTCAAAAAGGTAATAAATACAAACATGAGATAAGAAAAAAAATGTCACAGGAGTGTTGTGCTACTATGCTGTATATGGTTAGATTTCTACATTTTTGTGTAAAATATGTAACTGCTTATTCCTATTTTTAAAATATTTTTCTTTTGTTAATTTTTTTTCATATTCTGTAGGGACTCAAAGTTTAAAACATTGATAGTTGATGGAAAATATCTGTTCCATGTTATGCCTAAGATGTTTGATATTTAGACATATAGTAAGGTTAAACTCAACTACCTATTTTGTAGGGTAGTAATAATAAGCTTGTCTTCTGGAGGGTTAACAACCTAAATTTGTAGACTAAAAATTAGTGAAGAAGAAGTGCTACAAGGACAGCCAATATTTTGGCCCTAGCCTTTGAAGTTCAGTGAAGCCTCAGGACATAGGAGAACCTGTATTGGAACATCAGGTAACTCAGTTGTGTCCCAAATTTTCTGATGAAAGAGATTATGGGGCCACAGAGGAAACTATCGATGATATAAAGTGTGCTTAAAGAGAGTCAAATGCAGTGAAACCATTCACTGAGACTTTCACAGAGAGCAAATTGTTCAAGCAATGACTGTGACTCATCCACATGGCTGACACTGACAAAGGATCTTCAAACTGTGGCACAGGGTTTCAGGATAAGTCCTGAAGGGATTTTACTAACCTTATCAGATACAAATGTTACATTTCTTGCTATATATGTCTTCTCTTGTCTTGGCCTTAGCCATCCATCAGAAAAGTATGAAGACAAACTATAAAATGTAAAGCCATATTAATATGCTGAGCTGTAAAATAATCAAGTCAACAACTTCCAACATTGCCAGTCCTACAGATAACCCACTGATATTATGGACTATTGGGATATATTGGAGTATTTTGCTGAATTTACACACCTACCATATTTGAATGCCAATGGAATACCTTTCTCTGACAAAAGTAAAGAAAAAATGGTATACAAAAGAAGGACCATTTTGTTTCTGTATATTCCAAATAGGATAGATATACAGCTACTTTCTCTTAATTCACTGAGAAGATTTGTTCTAATAGTGTCTGTGAACAGGATATCTTGCTTGCATCTTGTAAAATGAATAACCATTAGGGCCACAATATACAATGTATTAATTATTGAAACTGTTCTAGTAGTCAGTTTTAAAACTATCTCATTTCTGTTTGTTTCTCAATAAAATTATTTTGAAATGACAGAAGAAACCACAAAAGTGATAAACACATATAAATTAATTAACAACATCCTGAAGGACTGCTAGGTCACATCACAGATGAAATTAATGCTTTTATTAAAAATATTTACAATCAAATAATAATGCAGATTCAATGTATTGGAATCTAGAGAATACAATGAAGGCTGTGTTAAGATGGAAATTTATAGCAGTAAATTCACATATTAGGAAAACACAACACACCTAAATAAAAGATGTTATGCTGCACTTCAAGCTCTGAGAAAAAGAAGACCATGTCAAGCTCAAATCCAAAAGAAGGCAGGAATTTATAAAGATTAGAACAGAATTTAATGCAATGGACACGTAGAAAACAATACAAAGAATAAATGGAACAGCTGATTCTTTGAAAGAATGAAGAAAATTGATAAATCCTGAAGAAAAAATGCATCAAAAAGAAAAAAAAAGCAAATTCATGAAAAAAATAAATGATAAAATCAAAAGCACTACAGACCCTATAATAATCACAAAAACCAGTATTACCTACTTCCAAAAGCCTTACTCTCACAGGATGGAAATCACAGAGAAAATAATTTCCAAGATACATATGAAATGCCACAGCTAATTCAAGAAGATATACAAACTCTGAATAACCCAATAATGGGAAATGACATTGAAAATGAAAAAAAAAAAGAAAAAGAAAAAGACAAACAGCTATCAACAAAGAAAAGCCGAGGTCCTGATGGTTTAATGTTTGAATTATAAAAGAAATTTAGAACATATTTAATGCTAACATTTCTAAGTCTTCCATGAAATTGAAATGGAAGCAATTCTCACAAACTCATTCACTGAGGCAAGCATTATTCTGACATTAAAACCAAAGAAAGATTATACTAAAAAATGTGAACTACTGAACGTCTCTCTAATGAATATAGATGCAAAAATAGTCAATGAAATATTACCAAAAGAATGCAGCAAATCATCAAGAAGATTATACATCACAACCAAGTAGGATTCCTCCCAGGAATGAATGGATGGCTCAACATATGCAAATCCAAACATGTAATATACCACTTCAACAGGTCAAAAGACAAAATCATTTCAGTAGATGCAGAAAAACCTCTTGACAAAGTCCAACAATCGTTCATAATAACAACCATACAGAAAATTGGAATAGATGTTCTATATCTTAATCTGATAGAAGCCTTGTATGAGACAATAGCCAACATCATACTAAATCATCAAATACTTAAAGCTTTTGCTTTGAACTCAGGAACAAGGTAAGGATATCTACTAGCCAGAGTAACCAGTCAAGAGTGAAAAATACAAGAAATAATAATTTTTTAAAAATCAATATTATTTGCAGATGACATGATACTCTCCATAGAAGACCCCAAAAAGTCCAGCAAGAGTCATAGATTTCACCACAAAAGTCAATAACATAGCCAGATATAATATCAACGCTGAAATGTCAGCATTTTCAGACATAATGAATGCACTGAGAGGGAAATAAGGGAAAACACTTCTCTGATAATAACATCCAAAAAAATGAAAAAATTAGGATTCAATCTCACAAAGAAAGTAAAAGATTTATATAAGAAAACATACAGTATGTTGAGAAAAGAGGTTGAAGATTTCAGAAAATTTAATATTCCCCTTGCTAATGAATAGGAAAAATCAACATCGTGAGAATGGCCATAGTTCCAAAACCGTTATACAGAATCATTTCAGTATGAATTAAAATACTATGAGTATACCTCACAGAGCTAGAGAAGACATTTCTAACACTCATCTGGAAACAGAAGAGACCTAGAATAGCCAAAGCAATCCTGGGCAACAAAGGCAAGGCAGGAGGAATCACAATCCTTGACCTGAAACTATACTATAAAGGCACTGTGATAAAATAAGCATGGTACTGCCATAAAGGCAACTGGGCATTAATACAACAGATTAGAAGATGCAGACATAACTGCAAACACACTCAGCCACTTATCCTTTATGAAGGGGTCAAATATGTTCACTAGAAGAAACATACCCTCTTTAATACAAGATTCTAGAAAAGCTGATTTTCCACATGCTGAAGACTAAAATTAGACTCATGCCTATCACTATGCACTAAGCTACTGTCAAAATGGATTGAAGATTTAAACAAAAAAAGATTTTATATTTTTCTAATGCTGTTTTCTTCCTGTCTCTATTTGTATTCTTCAAAAAAAAAAAACAATAAAAAATAAATGCTACATCTAGGTCAAAATGTAGGCAGAAATCTTAAAGACAGGAGTAGGTAGAGAATTCATGTACAAAAACAAAATTACACAGGAAATACGTCATTGTATCTACAAATAGGACTTCATCTTTTGAAAAGTTTTTTGGGCTTTAAAAGAAATTGTCAATTGACTGAAAAGAAAATCCATAAACTAGGAAAAAAATGATAGCTGACTGTCCCTGTGAAGAAGGCCTTCTGTATAAAACATATAAAGAATTAAAAATATTCTCCCCAAAATTCAAAGACCCAGTCCAACAATGGGCATCTGGCATGAATACACACTTCTCAGAGGAAGAAATACAAATTGCAATTAAATACGTATAAAAATATTTCAACATCTTTAGGCATTTGGGAAATACAAATATAAATAAAGCTGAGGTCCCATGTCTCCACATAAAGAATGGCTAACATCAAAATGTCAATGAAAATCAAGTGCTGGAGGGTCTGTGGAGAGAAGCAACACATCTCCATTGTTGGTGGAAGTGCAACCTTGTAAACCACTATGTAAATCAGTGTACAAATTTCAAAGCTAAGACTGAAGGTTCCATTTAATGCAGCTATTCCCCTCCTGTGTATTTTTTCCAGAACTTAAAGCATTGTACCACAGCAGTATATGTGCACCCATAGTTGTAGCAACACAGATTGTCATAGCTAAATCTTGAAAGCAACCCAAATACTTATCAACTGAGGAGTGGATGAAGATGTGGTATTTTTACAAAATGCAGTATTATTCACCTATAAAATGGATAACTTTGAGACTTTTGTTGATAAAAGGATGGAACTAGAGATAATACACTTAAGTGAAAAAAACCAAACTCACATGTGCACACATCCCATTATCTCCTTAATGTGAGGACCTGAAAAAAAAAAACAATTTGAAGGTTACAATAGATGCTGGGACAAAGAAATGTTAAAAAGGAAGGGATTACTGAGTTGAAGAAAAGGACAGGAGAGATTGGGGGAAAGTGCTGCATCTATGTATGTAAGCAGAACTGGTTGGACAACTGTACTGTGGAGTTCTTTTGATCTATGGAAAGGAGCACTTCATCCTTAATTTGTTTTTTGTCTTCTTTCAATTATTTTTCCTTAAATATTTGTTCCATGTTATGTCTAAGATGTTTGATATTCAGACAGATACTGACGTTAAGCTCAACTGCCTAGGTTTTAGGGTAACAATATTATTAAACTTCTCTTCTGGAGGGTTAAAAACCTAAGTTTGCAGACCAAAAATTAGAGAAAAAGAAGGGCT
>NDGM011015299.1:0-14689 GCA_002564305.1 Octomys mimax | reverse complement strand
TCCAGGTCATCTCACTCACTGGCCGGGCCTGCGCTCTGGGTCTATTCAGGATCCCAAGGGCCCCGGGTCATCTCACTCATTCGCCGGGCCTGCGCTCTGGGTCTGTTCAGGATCCCGCGGCCCCGGGTCATCTCACTCACCAGCCAGGCCTGCGCTCTGGGTCTATTCAGGATCCTGAGGGCCCCAGGTCGTCTCACTCACTCCTCCTTGTCTACTTTTGAGAGGTAGACTGTAAAATTGCCTCTCTGAGCTTCTGAGAGGCATCATGAAGTCCACAACACATGACTGCTAAGAGAAGTGAAGAAAGTCATAGCTTTTCATCTCGTTCACAGAGCCCCCTGTCAAGATTTTACTCCTTTCTTGGATAACAAGACTTTTTATTATGTTAGACTATCAATTTCTTTCTTTTTTGTAGCTTGAATAGTGGTTTCCTGTGATCAACTTCTTCTGCTTTGAAATGTGACTTAAAGCAAAAGCAGAAAATAAGCAACAAAAATTCCATTTGACTCAGCTATTCCACTCTTACATATGCTGCCCAAAGAGTTAAAGACAGCATATTACAATGATATACATCATTGTATATCATATTTATAGCATCATAACATACAATAACTAAATCTTAGAAGAGACCTATATGTTCATCAACGGATAAATAAGAAAATGTGGTATTTATACAGAATAATACAACACGGTAATACTACTCTGCCATAAAGAAGGATACCTTTGAATTATTTGTAGGAAAATGGATGCACTGTGAGACCATTATACTAAGTGAAACAAGACAGATATACAAGCTTACATATGAAGTGGTTTTTCTTGTATGAGAAATCCAAACCATAAGTAGCTTAATAAAAAATAGGTAATAGGAAAATGGGTCTTTTTCAATTGGAAAAGGGACCAAGAGATCGAGGGAAGGGTTTAGGGAAGTGAGGGAAAATAAAAAGAATTACAAAGTGTTATGTATACATATGCCAATTTCTCATGGTGAGTGTAAACATTCTGTACTGCTAAATGTGGTTTATTGAAGGAAGAAGTTAATGCTTAAAATTTATTTTCTTCTCTTTTTCTAATTTCTTTTTTAATTTTTTATTCATTTTAATGAGAAAAAAGATAAAATAGCAATGAAAGAGTTTCAAGACAAGCTAGTAGGACAATTAAAATAATTAATAAATTGCATATTGTCTTCATAGTAGTTATTCACAGGACAAGATACAGACATGATATCTTGTCTAAACAATATTAGTACAAACTTTGATTTCTTATTACTTTTTTTGACCTATTTTGCATGCTTAGATCTGGTAATCTGGACAACTACTTTGAAGACAACATTATGCAATATAAAAAATGCTGGTTAAGTTCCAAGTATTTTGTTTAAATGGAATTCTGTGTCATTTCTGATGTTTTAAATTGTTTTTATTTTATTTAAAATTTACAAAAAATAACACAAAATGAATGTACTAATTTTAAAAAAATAATAAAGCAAAAACAGGGAGCAAGGACAGACACACTATGGCTCTTACATTCAGCCCATGGTGCTGAACTATTTTGCCCAGGGGGGCCAAGAAATCCTGGTTTCTAAGAGGCTTAAGTCTGTGGCTGGCAATAGTCAGTTACAACTCATTGTATAGGTGTGTTTGTCTTGACTGTTGCTTTAAAAAATGAATATGATGCATATAGATTCGTGCAACAGAATAGTAGTATGGCCCTGCTTATCTCATCAGGAAAGGTTTAGCTTTCCTTTAGTGTATATCCTTGTATATGGCTTTGTGATCATTTTTCCCTGATCCTTTTCTTTAGACCATCAACCTAGGGTCACATTAAATCAAGTGGCATATTATCAAAGCGATTTTTAAAAAAATCTTTTCAATTATTTCTCAAACACTCAGCCTGTACTAATTTCTCTCTTTTCCTAATAATCTCCTTTAGGGGGTCAGGTCTGAGTCCTGGAGATTCATCCCTCTTTCCAGATTTGGTCATCTGAATCCTAGCAGGTAGCATCAGCTTCTCAGATGAGGGGAAATGAAACAAAAAGAAACCTGAATTTCAAGATAAGACAAGAGCGGGCAGCAGATGAAGAACTCTGAAGCTGTGCACATGCTGTGTCGAGAGCGATTGTCTAGAAAAGTTACCTCTTTCAAAACATAATTATTTTTGCAAAAAAATCCTATAGTGTGAAAAGCAAAAATTCTAGGGTACTTGGTTGAATCAGGGCCCTTTGCTTTTGCTTTCAATAACCATCTTTTGGAGGTAAAAGTAATGTGTGCATACATACTACTTGCTTGCCTTAGTAAGAAAGCTGGCATCGATCTCTGCTCCAAAGAGAACGAATGCTGCTCCTCATCCAGTGAAGATCTTGAAGATCAAGAAGGAGGGAGGCAGCTCAGTGGCATAAGCACCTGCCTGGCAAGCCAAGGTCCTGAGCTCGATCCCTGGTACAAAAATAAGTTAATTAATTAATTAAAATAAAAAATAAATAGGGCATAACAAAGGATGCTCAGGTTTTCCCCCTACAGACTGTCTTTTCTCTTGTTGCACTGTTACTGTTCTTGGTGGAAAAAATACAAGGAGGCAAACAGATTCAAAGTAGCTTCTTCACAGTATTCATGACTGAAATGAGTACCCAGCTGTGGTGTTCATTCAAGTTATTTCAGATAATGGTTCTGTGACAGCTTTGAAATAATTCAGTTGTTTATCTGACTCATCACATACATGCACACACGCACACGCACACACACACACACACACATGCACACCCATCAGTAGTTGGTTTCTCCTCTTCATCATACTTCTAAGTGATGCTGGTTTTCATTCTTAGACAATTTCAGTGGTACACATCTCAGAACCTCTACACTGGCTCTTCTCCTTTATTCAAAGTTCCAAATACTGGAATATATTCTTTACACTGAAATATTTTCCTTCTCAGTGGTGACAGAGAAAGTACACAGGAACTGGTGGAAGCGTGGAGAGCCTCTTCAGGCTTCCCTGGAACACATCGTCAGTTCAGAATGAACTCACTGTCAGTTCTGTTTCCTTCAGTTGCTTGAGCTAAGTCACATGGTCCAACCAGAGGAAGGAAATAATATTCCAGCTATAGAGCTCATTGTCTTTCTGCTGCCAGGAAAGAAGCCAGACGTTGGGTCCCTGAACTGTTACACAAGACTCTCTTACCCTCATAGTTTTACAAAGTTCCCATATGGGGTAAATCCTGTGACTCCACTCAAGAGCAGGACACCTAGTACTTAAGGTGGTAGGCAGTTAATGTAATGAGTGAATGGAGTTGAGTGAGAAGCAAGATTGCCTGGAGAACTATGTTCTGTGTAAAATAAGCAAAGATGATGGTTCTGAACTCAGACAAGTGTTCATGCCGTGTGGTCACTGTTTCAGTATTTACATTGGTGGGCACTGTTCTAAAGGTACTGCTGACATCAATTCATTTTATCCTTACAGAACATTTGGGCTAGATATTACTGATATTATTATTTCTATTTTATAGATGAGAAACCCAGAGCACAGGAAGGTTTGATATCATGTTTCTAATCACAAAGCTGAGAGCCTGAGCCAGCAAATCTGGCTCCAGTGTTCATGCTTTTGACTAGGACACTGAGATGCCAAATTGTCACCAGCTCCTTCTTCCTCCCCTTTCTCCTCCTTCTATTCTTGCTCTTCCTCCTCCTCCTCTTTTGGAAATAAAATCATAAATGGAAACTTGCTCATGGAATCATTCAAGTTTTACACATGACAAGTAGTTTAAATAAGTGATAATGATTACACAGGTCAAGGAAACACATATATGGACTGAATTTGACAGTCATTTCCTAAGTAAAGCCATCATCTGACCAGGTTAGTTGGTTTGATCGATGGAATTTAATCTGCCTGAAGTTAAGGACATTGTCAGTCTACCTCAGGCTTTCTACTCTTTTGGAAAAGTACTGAATTGAAAAAACTTGGGAAAATCAATGCTCAAGATCCTGGCAGAGTTTTCACAGAGTGTTCTACCCTGGCAATTGGCCCAGGGTATCTGGTAAATGCTACCTGACATTGACCAGTCCTTCAAAGGGGATTGGAAATGAAATCAGGACTGGCCTTGGGTGGTACACCACCTTTGGGCCTTTTTACCTTGGCTTGTCCCCCCCTTCCTTGGATGCTAGGCAGGTGGCACAGGTCTCAGGTGGTAAATGGGTGTCGTTTAAGATTGCTGTGCTGAGTTGTGAGATTAGAGGAAAGATAAATCCTGAACAAAACAAGAAGAGGTGAAAAACAGTGACAAAATTTAACACATACTATACACAGAGAGGAGCAATGCAGTTGGGAGGCTGGAGACAGCTTGAAGATTTGGAGGAAGGAAAATTGATTCACAAAGGGATTTTTATTTAGTTTTTCTAGAGCTTTTATTTAAATTGACCCAAGTCACAAAACAAGTTCCCATGGGACAAGCCAGGATCTCTTGAGCCCGTATCGAACTTGGTGTGTCGGAGAAAGCGAAGGATTTTCTATGCCTGTCTTGCAAATCTGCAATATCCCACAATTGCCAGTCCTTCTGTAGTTCTCTGCTGTCACAGGCAAGGCACAAAATTCAACCTACTTCTTTTTGTGCTTCCTGTAGTGATACCAGACACTTCTTTTATTTTATTGAAAGCTTCATTTTCCTTCATTATCAACCCCACTTCTTCCTCTGTCAATTTCAAAGAAAAGACTTTAAGTTTTTTTTTTTCCACTGAAAAATTCCCCACCCTCCATCTTTTTGGCAGAAACAGAAGCTGGGATTTCTGAAGGTGGAAAAATAAGTGGTTACATCCTCAAGTTATATTTTTTTTAGCATTTTATGTAACAAATCCTGGCAATATTTACCCATTTGTATTATCTAAAGGGTTGTTATTTTCTGGGCCTGCTGTTTCCTGAACAGCATACACTCCAAAAGCCTTACTAGATCTGAGAATACCAGAAACGTAGTAGATAAAATCAGATGTTGAAGGCCACCCTCTGCCTGTGGGGACAATAATTGTTTGTAGTACAACAAGGTACATGACAGGATTTGTAAAAATCCTGTCATGTACAATATATATTATTTCCTTACAGTATAACACATGCTCATTAAAAAATACTTTAGAAAATGCAAAAGAAATTAAGGGACTATCATCTATATTAACTTTCTGACAGTGATAACCATAACAGCTTGATGTATAGTCTCCTATGGACCTATTCAGGGTTACACTATAAGTAAATGTTAATATCCAGATTTAAGTTTCACTCTAATGGCATCCCTACAGAATTAAAGACTTGAAATATCTGCATGATGTGTCAACATACTGATGTTCAATACCACTTTACCTGTCCCCTATGGTCAGGAACTTAGGCTATTTTCAACTTTGCACTCCAACAGGATTACCTCGATACGTACTTCTTACCACTTACTGTATTTCATATTTTTATCTTAGGCTATTCTTATGCATGGAACTGTTGAGCCACAGGAAATGGATTTTCTTTTAAGGCTTTTGATACTTTTGCCATGTATCATTTTAGGAGATTGAAGCAAAATTATTTATGGAGCCTTTGGATACCAAGTTGATATAACTTGTACTTGGGGTTTCCTTTTGTCCTTGGGGACAATTGTACAGAACAAGTGAGGTAATGGGGAACAACTGGGATGCAGATATTTGAAATAGGTCAGTGTCAGAAATATGAAAATAGATAGCCCATGTTTCATTTTAACTTTAGCAGTTTCAATAAAGACTTGCTGACAGGTCAATATGCTTACCTGTAGGCAGCTAGGTCAAATAGCAGCCGTGAAGACCACAGAATGATTCACACCCAAAAAGTTCCCTAACCAAACTGAGGCATGAGCGTAGAAATACCTGCTAGCCAGGGACATTTTCATAATCACAAAACCCAAAAGATCATTAAGAGTTACAAAAAGGAATGCAAAAAGGGGTTGATTTTTCCAGGAAATCAAAGGGAATAACAGACACCATTTGAAACAGGTTATGCCTCTCTGACCTCAGCCAATGAGGAAAAGGGTTCCTTTTGGAACCTGTGAATTAGGGTTAAAATTCCTATCTTTCTAGACCATGTGCACCTGCCTTTACACAGACACCTGCTCTTGCAAGATTAGGAATAAATGTCTTGATTCTGCTGCGCTTACCATCCGAATTCATTCTTTTGGAGTTTGGATGCTGGTCTTCCCCCACATCAGGGGTAGTGTATCTGAGATGGCAGTTGGAAGAGGTAATACTTAGACTCAGAGAATGCAACAGATAGAAAGTCCCTTAGTCAGATGATGATTTGGCTTATAGAGAAACAGTAAGGAGGAAGAGATGACTGCTGGATAGGAGGTTCCCAGCATTCCAAGCAAGAAAGTGAAACTGAAACTCCAAAAGCTCCTCCTTACAGGACACAACTAATTGTACTTGCTGAAATCCTGACCCCAGTGAATCTGCTAACGTGTATAGAAATTCCATTGAGGAGACCAATCAGACTTGTTGATACCTGCTATTCTCCATTCAAATATAATATCAAGATACTCCCTTCCTTACTGAAACTGAGAAGGCTTGTTGGCCATGACTCCGAGAGTCAGCTGGCTCAGAGCAAGAGGCAACGTGGACTGTGATGGACAGCAGGAAGCTGGAAGAAACTGATGATCCACTCCCCTTGGAAAAAGTCCCCCTGAAAATTCTAATTTTCTATTAAAGAGTTGCAGATTTACTAGTTGCTAGTATCAATATTATTGTCAATAATAAAAATAACAATTACTCACAAATACTATAAGATTATGTTCCAGGCATTGTGTTACAAGCTTTGTATATATTATCACATTTTATCATCACTATGATTAAGTAGGTAATATTATTGTAATTATTTTTTGGAGGAGGAGACCATGGTTTAGGACATGCAAGTAACTTCCCCATGATCTTAAACCTGGCAGTTGGGATTTGAATCCATTTCTCTCTGATTCTCAGACGTGACCTTTGAGTCATTATGCATTGACACTCCATCACTGCCATGACTCCTCAGGTCAGGGTGAATTCTGCCAGAGTCCTGATTAGTCTGGTTAAATGCTGATGGTAGCCCTGTGGAGGAGCTTTTTCTATTAACTAGGCCCTGGCAAAGGTGGCTGAAAATTTCTTTTTTTAACACATGCTGGCCACCATGCTGAGACCTTGTCTCATTATGGCCTTCAGAGCAATGGAAAGTTTGTCAGAATGGCTTCCTTCCATACACCACTGGGTTCTGGTCATGGACAGAGTGAGAAGCTCCCTTCATGGGGCTCCTGGAGAGATGTCCCCACACTGTTTGCTTTAAATGAGTAGTCTGCTTGGTTCCCCAAGAACTAGGCAGATGCTGTGGAGGAGACTGGACAGAGTGTGATTTCAGAGGCTGAGATGTGCTTTTCCTCCTTACCTATGAAAGATCTTCCCATGGACGAAAGATCTTCTTCATTTCTTTATTACACTGAATATTGCTGTGTGACTAAGGGTCTAAAAATTCATTTGCCAAAAACTCATTAGTATTCATCATGTTCCTATACTCACTGCTACCAGTGAACACTTAGGTCATCAAGGTTTAGCTGCTTACTCCTCACAACTCCACAAAGTAGCTAAAATTTTTCTCTCCCTTTAGTAAGTGGAAATGCTGAGGCACAGAGTCTTTAAGCAAATTGCTCAAGGTCACACAGCTGATAAGCAATAATGCTGCTTCAAAGAGAGAGTCTGTGCTCTTGTCCATCATCTCACAGCAGTAAAGATGCACAATCTATGTTTAAACCCTGATTATGTACATCTGTGCTATATGATGTGAAGTCATCCTTTAACGGTGCTGTGCCCCCATCTGCTTTGTGAACTGCAGGAGCTGGTGGTACCTGACGATGGCCTTAAGAAATTAAAAGTGTGCATGGGGCTCCAGATCGAAGTATGGGTTTGCAAAGGTACCTCACACTCCCAAGTTCTATGTTCCGTCTTTGTTTTCAGCCAATAGCCCCCTTGTGGAGCATTTCAGCTGCTTGCCCCCTTCAGTGTATAAAATTGCACCTAGAACCAAGAAAAATGAAGGATGTAAAGTAGTGGCAGGGGGAAGAACAGAGCTTCAGAGCAGGAGGTTCTTGCTCACTTTTCTCCTTGATACTCGTGTGTTTCAAGATGTGCTGGCTTCCTAGGCCCAGTCCACCCCCAGATTCCATTTTAGTGGGATACTATGATGTAACAAGCTGCACAGAGACGCCAGCTCCTCTAGAACAGGATCCATTTTTGGAGCTTTCCCTGCAAATGTAACCCTGCTCCTCCCCCTCCCTGGCCTCCCAGGCAGACCCTCTGGGAGAAAAGCAGAGAGGGCATGTTGCTGTACTTCACCCAACATGCTCTGTCTTCTAATCTTTCCCATCAGCAAGAAGTAGAGTCAGAACACTCAAAGTCTCATTTGTTAATTGAGAATCAGAACCTCTTTAAGACAGCACCAGGCCATTGTTGAGGAGCAGAACTGCAATGAAAGAATTTAATTTGAAGAAGGAGTCAATTCAATTGAATCCTGAAAATCATTCTGCTGCGCTCCCAGGAGAATCTATTTGGAATCAATAAATGTGCCTGTGCCACTGTCTCCTGTGTCTATTCCATCGCATGCTGGTCCCTAGCCAGGGAGAAATCATTCAAAGGGACTGGGTTTCATTTCAGGGTGATGTGAATTCTGCTAAATACACAAAATAGGACACTTCTCAGCCCTGTGATAAGGTCTGTATCTTTCTGTGTCTGGGTCTGTTTCTCTCTTCTATCATCTCCTCCTTCTCCGCATGATCTCCTTTTCTCTTTTCTCTCCTTCACTCTCCCTGGTCTCTTTTTCTTTCTTTATCAAGGATCACTCTGTGATTCCTCCTCTCTTCTCTTTGTTTCTCACCAACTCTTTCCTTCCTTCAAAAGTGCCAATTAATCCCCCTTCCTTAGAGAATCTAATCTGCACACAAAGGTCTGCCCAGGTGCATCAAAACAGGGTCTACTATAGAAATTCCTTTGAGAATATCCGGTGCCAACTGCATTAGCAAAGCCTAGGAGACTTTCAAGTCAGAGCCACCAATGCCAAATAGGTAGAAAGGTCCTCAGAGGAAAAAGGATCAGAAAGGGAGATGGGTATCAGCTTGGACCATCATATTCTGGAGGCTAAGACTTCTCAAACTTTAATAGAGTTCAGAATCACCTGAGGGATCTTGTTAAAATGCAGTGTCTGTCTTATTATGTCTTGCATGGGGCATGAGATTCTGAATTTCTAACAGTCTTTCAGGTGATGCCAGTGCTACTGGCCTAGAAACTCTATTTTGGGTATAATTAAGATGTTCATACTGCTACCTCAAGTATAGCTCATGTGTCAGTGGGAGTGTACAAAATAACTTTTGGTGGTACACGGGTGAAGATTTTATTTTTATTTTTTACATTAATTTTATTAAGAAAAAATAGCATTGAGACAGCTTCAAAACAGGTTCGTAAGATAGTTACAATAATTAATACATTACATATTGTTTTCTTCATAGTATTCAGGCAGATATGATATCTTGTCTAAACACTATTAGTACATGTCTTTCTTCTCACTGAACTAAGAGATCCTAGCATTTTTGTATATACAGATATATATTTTTTTCACTACAAATGGTCCTTCATTTATATTCCCCTTTTTTGTTTACTTTTGTCAGACATGAGTATTCCATTGCCATATATTGTAGGTGCATGAATTCAGCAAAGTAATCCAATAAAGTCCAATAGTCTATAATAGTTGTGGGTTTTCTACAGGACTGGCAATGTCAGAAGTTGTTGACTTGAGCCTTTTACAGCTCAGCATATTCATATGGGTTTACTTTTTATAAAGGGTAAAGATTTTTTAAAAAATATTGTTCTCCTTTTCCTCTTCCTCCTTCTTCTCCTCTCCTGGTGCCCTTCCTTGTCCTCCTCGTCCTCGTCCTCGTCCTCGTCCTCATCCTCCTCCTCCTCCTCCTCCTCCTCCTCCTTTTCTTCTTCTTCTTCTTTAGTGTAGAGGACTGAACCCAGAGCCTCGCTTGTGCTGGACAAGGGCTCTGTCAGTGTGCCACTTACTAGCTCCTAAGCTTCTACCACACCTGAGTAATTCTTATGAATAACAGAAAATTGTAAGTAAACATTTGTGGCTTTATGTGCTTGAGGTGAGTTTGAAAGGGTAGTTTCTAAAAGGAGTTGACCTACATAAATTTGTTAAGAATTGGGGTAAAAGTTTGGTGTAAGTGTAAACATTTCTTGAGTATGATGAGTGGATGAAGTCAGAAAGGCCATAATGAAGGCCAAGACTGAATTCTGTCAATTTTATTCTCTTTGAACATTATCTTTCTCCTTGTGAAATGAGATTACTGTCACTTACCTTGCAAAGTTACTAAGAAGGCAAGGAAGGTAGTTTTGCATAGTAGGAATGTTCCTGGCATGGGTAGGAGCTGAGATAATGATGATCTGGTAGCAATTTTGCTCTTGCAGAGTACTGGTGAACTTGGGGCGAAGAGTGCACAAATTTTAAAGGATGCTGGGTAAATAAAGAAGGTCTGAGGCAGTGGGGTGGCACGATCTGAGTCATTCTCTCTCCCCATCACATTGCAGTACTTGATTCTGTGTGCCAGCCTAGCTGAGCCATGGTGTTAATAGGGGATCTATTATGGAGCAATCTACCTACCTAATATCTCCTTTGTGCCCCATAGAGTCAAGTTGCAGGAAAGACATTAACTTCCTTTTTCAGTAAAAAAATTAAAAAGGTCATAACTGGTATGTACCTGTGAATCCACTAGGAAACTGGACAGAGTCTAATAGTTCTCCTGAAATGCTTCATTTTTCCAAATATTGAATCTGACACAGATAGTTTCCTGAGTCCAAAGGTAAATAATGCCAGCAGCCAGTTAGGAAGAATGGCCAAAGCCCCTCCAGCCCTAGTGACCTCTAAGCAAACTCTGGACCCTGCTTGCTGTCCTTTTCTGCCTCTGTTCAAGATACGGCTACAGGATCCCCCTCCAAGATGGCCCATCCATATAGCTGTTGGCTATAGGTGTCTGTTCCTTTCCCTTGAGCCTCTGTTGAGAGCTGCTCTACATGGTACTTAATTTCTTCCAGTGCAAAGAAATCTAAGAGTCAAAGAGTGATAAGGAAGCTACAGGAGTTATTGTAACTTCAGCTGCTAAGGTATATACTCTCCAGCCTGCTGATTAGAAGTGAGGAACATCAAAGAATGTATGGATGTATCAAAACTAATATACACAAGACTAATATAAACTAAAATTAATACACTATATGTGTATGTCTATATGCATATAAAAATGTAGGTATGTCAATGCCCAGAACATAGTAAGTAGATACGATATTCTTGCACAGAATTCTCATTCCATTTCACAAACATGGTTCCATGGTATTTAGAAATAAATATATTACAGACTTTGCAGTTGGGGTGACTTGAGTTTGAATATCAGATTTATTTGTGCAAACTTCAAAAGATCATTTATCTGCTACAAAGTTCAGTTTCATTATGTGTAAAATGAATATGAAAACACTTACATCCTAGAGTTTTGAGGAGGATTAAATGCCCTAATATATTTGTATGATTTAATTCACTCTCTGGTGCATGGTAATAATTTTATAAGTGGCATTTTTCAGTATTATTGATTTGTGAGTGGAGAGGGCTTTGGTTCGTTTTTCCTGAATTTTCTTCTGCTGACTCCCCTTGCGGGGAAGTTGAGGATTTAGACACACAGAGATGAGCTACACAGCCACCTCATGGTGTGAAGGGGAAAGTACTTTCTATTTTAGTGAAAGCATGAATGTCTGCCTGTATTGTATTTGCAGAACAGGAGTCCAGAAACCAGAGTCTCACATTAGCTGTTATGCTGACTGTAGACATGATTAATTGGTTGTCTTTTCCAAGAATTAACACTTATTTCCATAGATATCTGATTGCAATTACTAAGAGTTTGTTCCGAAGTCGGCTTAAATTTCACCTTTAATGTAATACACCCCTGGGTCTTTATTGACTGTGCACTTTATTTTCCCCCATTCTTTCTCTTTACAGGAATCAATAAGCTGTTTAGATGCCTTCAATAGAGAAGAGATGAAAAACTTAAAGTTTTACTACTTAATACATGTGATTTAAGTTTTTTAACCTTTAAAAATGACTATCCCTCTCATTTACTTAATGAGTTCAGATTTTCAGGAAAATTTGGATGGGTTTATTGCTGTAATGAGGTAAGGATGATTAACGGTCTTATCAGTGATTGAAATTGGATTTTACTGTATATGAAATGGACTTGTATTTATAAGTTCACTGTCTCTGAGTATATTTTTGGTGTCATATTTCATAGATGCAGAACAATTTTTTCTGGTCTTTCCTCATGCTACATCTAATGCTCATATATCTTCTACTCTTTCACAGCATTCAAAGTGTGCTTGGAATGCTAAGATCCTCTCAAATATACTTATTTTGAGGCACTATGTACATTAGAGGACAGCGATAAAAAGGAATTCAATGTTCTGGGTCTGTTTCAACAACCCAAACATTAGATTGTGTGAACTTTTCTTTTATATTCATCAAAGGTAGACTTTGTTCCAGCACTGTCCTTTTGTAGGAGATGCTTGTTCTGGTACTTGTGGTGACAATGTCGATGAAAAACACCATATAAACTTCAGATGGCATTGCCAGTTGATATGGAAAGATAGGACAAGAGATTGGCCCTCACTGCAGTAGTCTCTGGCCTTCTCCATCTTTTGTAATCATAGCACTGAGGCCCTTAAGTATGTATTATTAAAGGTGGACTATTTAGTCTGAAAAATTGGTGGAGACAATGTTTTTCTTACAGTTTCCTTGATTATGGATCTCAGAAAATTTCCTAGACAAAAAATATCTTTAGTATCACAATTACAATAAATAGTTATTAAACTCCCAAAAGAATTCCTGGCATAACCATATTCGTGATAAAAGCAAAGATGTGAAGAGAAGGTAGAAAGTAGCTTAACCAAATAACTTACTCTATGAAGGTGTGTTGTCATTTATTGATTCAATAGACATGAAATAGTGTTTTTCATGTGTTATCCCAGATGCTGAAACCTTCGTAGTGAAAAACTAAGATTTAAGTGAGTCATGACTCTAGTCCTGGGAACTCCAGGTCAACCTAAACAAATGAAACAGAAATCCCAAACCTATATTTAAAATACCAAATAGGGAAGGAAATAGATGTTTTTACCCAATACATATTAAAGTGTTAATTGAGTTTAAAGTTGCCTTTATAAAGGCAAGCTTTATAAAGTTGTCATTGTATTTATCTACTTTGAAACATTTAGAGCATAAAAAGTATAAAGATCAATTTAGTGAGCATATAGGTATTTATCAAGCAGCGTAGGAACCAGATCATTACAAATTCAATTGAGTCCCTTTGTGCATTCTTCCTCTTTTTGATTTCACCCTCTTGATCTATGGAATTGCCATCTGGATTTTTATATTGTCATTTCTACAGGTATGTTTGTTTAATAGATACTCTAAGTCAATAAAGTCATTATGAAGGAAAAGTCCATTGTGTAGACCTACATGTTTCTATAAATTGGTCTTTCTTAAAGAACTCTAGTAAATATGGAAAGATTTGGATATTTTCTCTAAAATCTCTACTCTATTATAAATAATACCATTGATTTTGTATTTAAACATTCACATTTTCTGTCCTAAAGATACTGTTGGGATGTAAGTTGCAAGAGCTCATGTGGAATCCTAGGATGAAGAGGCAAAGAGGCTGAAGCAACAGCTAGGAAGTATTTCCTCTCTCTCTTGTCTTTGTGTGTTGGCTTAATTCTTCTTGCTTACCTATATGCTTTCTCCAGAACAAAAGTATTCATAGAGCTACCTGCTTTAGCTATATACAAATGTGTGTATATATACATCTATTCACTTAAATACACACTACATTTTGTATGTTATGCATTATATGTGCATTTGGGTCTCACTTAAAATTGTTAAATTTGAATTTCAGATAAATTATAAAGTGCATTTTTAGTTTATGTGCAATGCAACATTTGGATATACTTCCACCAAAATATTCATGTTTATCAGCAGTTTAAATTTAAGTGTGAGTCCTATATTATCTCTGGCATCCCTGAACAGTTTATACAAATACATATTTCAAGTCCAGTGCTACAAGAACATTGGATTTCTCTCCCTTTTAGTCCCTGGGAAGGAAAGGACTCTATTCCAGCTTCTGTTGGTACTTTAGCAAGTCATAATCAGCTCTAGGCTGAGCCTTGTGGATTACACAGGGCTGCTTTATTTAATGTCCTATGGGTTAGGACATTAAATAAAGAAGAGGGTTATAAACTGAAAAGACAAAATCTGCACCCCATAAAATTCATAATTACTTATTTCCAATGAGTGAAGCCTATTTGGTATAGTTACTTCTCTCCCTCATTCACTGTGAGGTGGTGTTATGATATGGCAGGAACAAACATGGACCTTAAAGTCACACTTTCCACATATGCCTTGTATTGGTCAGGGTTTTACTTAGAGGAACAGATATAATATAAGGAACAGATATTAACACAAGATATACAATGTATAAGGAATTACAAGATTGGCTTACTACAATCAGCTGCAGAGTCAGATGGGGGAGTGTGCAGAGGAATTCAGTCCCAAGGTCTGAAGCTCACTGCTGTGCTCTGTGCAAGTCTCTATTCATCAG
>NDGM011015290.1:0-10136 GCA_002564305.1 Octomys mimax | reverse complement strand
GTTGTAGCTTTTGGGTCTGATAAGGTCAGTGAGATCCCCTCAGGATTTATCCTGAGATCCTATTCCTCAGATTGTAGAACCTTTTCAGTGTCAGCCATGTGGATGAGTCACTGCCATTGCTTGGCCTCGAGACTGGTTTAAAAAATATATTTAGCGGGGCTGGTGAGATGGCTCAGTGGTCTAAAGCACCTACTTGGAACAAGCTTGGCAAAGCACAGGGACTGCGGTTCCATCCCCCAGCACCACATGCCAGCCAACCCCGCCCCCTGGTGGCTGAGCTGGCCACACACACACACAGACACTCACACACACACGCGCGTGCGCACAATAAATAAAAAATAAATAAAATTAAAAAATATATATATATATATATATTTAGCTACCAAGTTGTGGTGGATTGCAGGAATTGATAATTTGCAGCAACTTGAGAAGTTACAAGCGTAACTAAATGGGCTCAGCAATTCCACGCCCTAGGGAGTAGAGGTCTCTTTCTAGGGCGGGGAGGACCCACCCGAGAGTGACTCAGCACTAAAGGGATATTAAAAAAGAACTGAGGAAGGATAGTGTTCCACTTCTTCGGAGGAGCTGCAGTCTTCGCAGTCAGCTTGGATGTCCTCTCCTGGCTTCTAGTGCAGACTCTTAGGCCTTCGTCTTAGATTCTCATCAGCCTTCCCTCACAGATTCATCAGACTTCTGTCAAAGACCCATTGGCCTCCTGATACACAACTGCAGTGAGCTCTAGACCTTAGACTGAATCCTTCAGTCTCTGGTGTGCAGATGACCTCTGCTGGCTTCCTCATCCAACTCTGTGGCTGCCCGCTGTAAGACAATCTTATAATTTCTTATACATTTACGCATCTTATGTTGTATCTGTTTCTTGTGTTATATCTATCCATTCCTCTAGTAAAACCCTAACTGATACAAACTTATAGTATTTTCATCTTCAGTTTGCTTTTAATTTTTAAAAACTCTTATTAAAGATCAGAAAGACGGGGTGAGAAAGGTGACCCTACAACAACAGCTTTCCTGTGCTGCAACCCAACCAGGCTGAGCTGCTCTGGCGCAGCACTGTTTCCCTTCAGCTCTCACACATGGACACACGAGCTGCTCCAGAAGCACAGTCGGTCCCGCGCGTGTCCTGCATTTAGAGGGCAGCTCCTCTCTCGCAGGACATGAGCTTGGATCAGCCAGGGGAGGCTACTGTGTCAGATCTGAGAAGGGCGAGGGTGAGGGCCTAAGCGGTTCTGTGCATTCCCTACCCCAGTTACCATGATCTGGCTGCAAACTTCCCTGGAGGGCTGGCCACTCCTTCAGGTGATCTTTTCGAAATGAACCACTCCTTCATCCAAATCTGGCCTGGGGTTTTGTGTCTGCATAGTTGTATCACTATAGCCTGTTATAATTTCTGCCCTTCTTGCAACTGCCAGTTCCAAAAGGCCAGGAATTATGTCTTCTCTTTGTCATTTTGATAACACGTGCTCAATAAACCTTCACTAAATTTGATAAAGGTTTAATATTTTAAAAAAGGTATTCTAAATAATCTGGCCTGGTGGTACATCTCAGTGGTAAGGCTTATGTTTCCCATGCACAAAGACCTAGGTTCAATCTCCAGGATTAAAAAAAAAAAAGTAAAAAAAATACTTTATATATATATATATATTAATATTTTTATGGAAGGCTTTACAGGGTGTTGAGGGTCTCACTACTAGATTGGATTTATAGTGATCCCCCTGTTTACAGCCTCCGAAGAGCTGGGATTACAGGCGTGCACCATCATGCCCGGTCTCTACTGCTGTCTCAGTGTGCCCCAGGGGTGGAGCCGCCATGGCAGACCTGGGGATTGAACTCCTGGCTTGCAGGTGCTTAATATGTTTTTTAAAAGCTAAGCTGAACACAGTGCTGCACACTTACAATTCCAGCACTCTTGAGAGACTGAGGCAGAAGGATTACAAGGGTGGGGCAACCTTAGTCCTGGCATTACACCATGAACCACTCTCAGCATCACATCCTTAATCTCACATCACATACCTGAGAATCAGCCACGTCATTTGAGTTCCAAATGATCTTGTGAGGCTTTGGGGGGCATCTAAGCACAAACCCTAACACACTCCGAGGCACACTGTGGTAAAGCTCTCTGCTACAGAGTGTGTAATGTCATAGTGTTTGGAAGTGGAACCCTGAGAGATGATCTACTGTGAGGACAGAGTTCTTGGTAATGGGAGGAGGATGGCCCTTACAAAAAGAGGCTCCTGAGAGCTGCCCACCCCGCTATGATGTGAGGATACAGCAAGAGAAACACGTATACATCAAAAAGCAGGCCTTATGGCACACTACTGGCACCTTGATTCTGGAGTTTCCATCCTTCAGAATTATGAGAAATAAGTTTTTGTTGTTTATGAGCCACCTAATCTATGGGATCAGAAGCCAACAAGGCACTTGTACTTACAAGTCATCCTGGATAAGCGTGACAGCTGACTTCTCATCTAAGCATGTAGACCAAGAGACCATACGATGGCATATTCAAGCTGCTCAAAAGGAATGTAACCATGAACTCCATACTCAGAAAAGCTGCCCTGGAAAAATTAAGAAATTTACAGATAAAAACCAGAGAATGGGTGGCTAGTAAACCTGCCTTAGTAGAGATACGGAAGAGAGTCCTTCAGGTTGAAATGAAATGACATCGAGTGGTAACTGAAGTGCACATGAAGAAATAAAGAACACTGGTAAAGGCACCGCATGATCAGAATGTAAAAGACATGTACAGTAACAGAATTCTTCTACATGATTTAAAAGATAGGATACAAAGCAGTAGCTTAAAAACTATGTTACTAGGCTTATAAAGACGTAACTTGTCTGACAATAACACACAAATTAGCAAAAAGGGGATGGAACTATATTGGAAAGATGTTTGTATATTATTAAATTTGTCAGTATTACTCTAAAATATGTTGTTTTAAATTAATTGTGATTTTTAGGGAAAATGCTATAGAATGTATTTTTTAAATATAGTAAAGAAACAACAAAGAATTAAAATGATGCTCTAGAAAATATCAAAAATGAAAGAAGGCAGAAATAGTGGCATAGAAGAACAAAGATGTAAGATGGTAAACATATTCTGAGAATTGCACAATTTCATCATTGTGCTAATATCATAAAGTGAACTTCCAAAAAAATAAATAAATAAAGTGAACGTCCACAAACTAAGATAGCTCTGACATCACTTGGTGATGTAACTTATGCAACCACCATCAGAAATTAACAAACACAAACTTCAAAATGAATGGTAGGTCTAAATCGTACCTAATTTGTACTTAATCATACATCTTGTGACAACACTTTTGTCAGTGATGGATTGCAAATGTGATGGTGGTCTTGCAGGATTATACCAGCAAGTGACGTCAGAGCTATCTTAGTTTGCAGAAGTTTGCTTCATTTGCACAATGATAAAATTGCCTAACAATATATTTCTCAGAATATATTCACCATTAAGTGATGTATGAGTACATCTTACATGTAAATGGGTTAAATACTCCAATTAAAAGGCAGAAGTTAGGGCTGGGAGATAGCTCAGTGGGATAAGTGCCTGCCTGGCAAGCATACTATCATGAGTTTGATACCCAGTACAAAAACAAAAAGTTAAAAGGCAGAATTTGGTAAAATGAATTATAAAACTGGGTACAAGAGATAGACTGTAAATTCAGAGGCTTGTGTAGATTGAAAGTAAGAGACTGGGAAATCAAAAGAGCACTCACATGCCTGTACTACTACAGATAAAGGAGGCTTTAAGATGACAATTGTCTCTAGAGAAATAAGGTAACATTTTGTAATGATCACACAATTAACACTGACCCTTGTGTCTAACTTTATTTTTGGAATAAATAAAGTTACCTTTTATTGAGTACAAAATTATGAAGTTCCTTCCCAGAAGCAATATATCAAAATGTGTCAGCCAAATGTGGTGGTGCATGCTTGTAATCCCAGCACCAGGGAGGCTGAGGCAGGAGTTATTACCTTAAATTTGAGGCCAGCCTGGGATATATAGTGACAGCAATTTCAGACCAGCATTAATTACATAATGAGATCCTGTCTCAAAAAACTAAAAATAGATAAATAAATTAAATAATCCTCAGAAATGGCTTGAGAAGATATTTGATGATAATGTCAATATCCATCCTTACAGAAAATACTTTGGCTCTTGAATTCATTGAACTTCATCACTACTCTTCTATCTTTGCCACTTAGAGCAGAGTATAGTGTTCTCTCTCAGGACTCTGTGTAGGGAATCACTAAAGGTGGAGATTGATCACATATGCAGGAGTGAGGTAAGGTCAGTCTGAGAATAAGGAGCACCTGAGGCAGGCCGCAAGAACAGGCTGCTTTAGTTGGAGAACACCAAGTCCTGAGACAATCCAAGCAATGGGTTGCTAGGCAAAAGGGGTGTCATGTGACATCAACTTGCCATATGTACAAAGAAAACCACTACAGTGATTGAGCAGTCCTTTTCCTCACATCTGGAAGGAGGGCTCCACCTGACCTCAGCTTTCTTTCTCTCATCTTTACCTCTCGATTGTCTCACCATCCATCCCCTCAGAAACTATAAGATCCTCTCACCATCTACCCCACAGGAACTTTGTCTCTGAAATGTCTCTTAACTTTTGTTTCTTCCATTCTCCTCAGATATCTTCAGCCCTTGTTGAACCTCTGGCATCTTATCATTTCCCTGTATCTGAGCTTCTTCAGTCCATGACCTAAGGAAGAGTAGTTATTAAAACAATGAGAATACATTGCAAGACAAGGCCCAGAATAAGGGAGAAAAAAGTTGTATGGAAAGCCAGGTGTTGAGCACACAGGACAGGAAACCTCACCTCACTGACCTTATGCCATGTTTGCAGGCCCTCTGGTTGGTCTTCACCTCACACTGTCCCTACAGCCCACCTCCAGCTTCCAGAGCAACACCCCACAGACCGTGTTGCTCTCATCCCTGACAGTGGCATGGGCAGTGTGGAGGGGAAATGCGTACAGAAGATGAAAAGCCATTCTTGTTTCTTCTCAGAGGAAAATACTTTACGAAGCTTCTCAAAGTCTGTGCAGTCATCAGTAAACACTGAGACATACAAGTTAGTTTTATTTGTCTACAGCAGTACAAAAAAATCACAAAATTTTCATTAAAATAAAAACTAAGAGCAGTGTGATGCCACAAGGAGCTGCATACCTTAACCCACGAGGACATTTTAATTGGCACCATTTTATCAGCTGGGCATCAAGCCTGGCATTAGACATGAATTTATATATATTTTTTTCTTTCTGTATTTTAGGGAAGGGTCTACAGGGTGTTCAGGTCTCACTACTAGATCAGACTCAGTGATTCTCCTGTTTACAGACTCCCAAGTGCTGTGATTACAGGCGTGCGCAACCATACCCAGTCTCAATCACTGTTTCAGTGCACTCCGAGCGGGGGGGCTGGCACAGCAGGCCCAGGGATCAAACCCCCAGCCCCTGTGCTTGCTTGCAGGCACTTTAATCCGCTGAGCTATTTGGCCGGCTCCTAGACATGAATTTATGAATCCATGTGCTCCCATAGCTTCAACACCTTTTTAAATTCTCTTTATTACTTCCTGCTTCTTCAATCTAGGCTGAAACAAGGAGAGGGCTTCCTCCCCATGTCAGGCCATCTACACCTCTGGAATTTTTAGTTATGCTTTGCCTGAGCTAACCAAGGCCTCACTGTTGCTCAGCAACCTAAAGAACTCATTTCCCTTTTCTTGATCTCTTTGACTTCTCCCTATTGGCTGCCAACCCTTCTCTTTTGTGCACTTATTTAGTAAATAAATTATAGGCTTGAACATAAATAACCATAAAGAATGAAGAGATTTACTGGCATTATGTAACTAGCTGCTGACAATGTTAGGACCAAAAACCAGAACTTCTGGCTCTACTTTCAAAATGCCCATGCTTCAGGGTCATGTGAATGAGCTGCAGTCATCTGTGACCTCAGATTTTCTTTATTTCTTGCTGTTTGTTTTTAATTGTTCTGAGTTTCCTGTCTTTCTTTTTGTGTTTTTTCTTTCTTGCTTCAAGGAAATCACTGTCCCTCTAACTATTGAACTCAGATCTCTATGGGTGCTGTTTCTCAAGTGGTAAGGCCAGCAGCACTGAAGAGCTGGCAGATGACAGGAAGGGGTGTGTAGACCCAGCATCAAATGACAGTTAGTCACACAGAATGTGGCTTTAGTCAATGTTCTGTCGATCCTCTGACAAGGAAAATGTCTTGTGTTAAGTTTAACACTCTTCAACCATGACCCACCTACTTTAGCAAAGTGTAGCTACCCTCATGAGGCTTGGCACACCCTTCTCTAACTAGAATTTAATGCTATTGTTTGTTTTTGTTGTGGTTCATTTCCTGTACAGAAAATGATGCTGATTTGCCACTTTGAGTTTTCTTTTTAAGTAAACAGTAAATCTTCTCCAAAATAAAACATTACATAAATAATGTTGTCTTAGTTACTTTTTCATTACCAGGATACAATACCTGACAACTGTAACTATAAAAAAAAAGGTTTACTTTGGCTGTTTGAAGACCTTTGTGTCAATCATTGGCTGGCTCCAAGGCAGTGTGGGATGGCAGAGGGGGCTGGCAGAGAAACTGTTCCAGGTAAGATAGGCAGGAAGCAGGGGAAAAGGAGGAATAAGCAGTCCGGGTCATATCTATAGCAACCCTCCTCTTCCCACGAGGCTTCATCTCCCAACACCCAGCTGTAAACCCCATCAGTAGACCAATCTAGTATCATACATTCACGATCTAGTCACTTCCCCAAAGGTCCACCTCTGGGTCCATCAAGCTTTGTCATAACACCTAGATCTAAACCATAACAAGTATACAGTGGGTCCCTGAGTTATGACTGGTCTCACATATGAACAACTTGGGCTATCACCAGAATTTTAGGTTTAACTTACAACCAAAGTCTTGAGTTATGACCCAAATACCAGCCACATGTACAGTTATAAACAAAGATCTGCACTGCCAGAAAAGCATAGGTAAGCTTACATAAGCACCTGAGCCCAGACGCACATTTGTGGATGTGATTTCATTCAGGGATTTATATAATTGCTGCAATTACTGCTATCAGTAATGTCCACTAAAAAGCTAGAAAAGAAGCTAAGGAAGGGAAAGTAAAGAAAATGATCATAATTGAAAGAAGGAAAATGCGGGAAAATATGAGAGTTGTGTTTCGGTGACCAACCTCACTAACATGGAGAGCATCCATCCTGACAATCTGACAGAGAAAATTTACTAATTTCTGCTACTGAAATCAGTAAATCATGATCAATGGTGTTAGATGAGGTAGAAAGGCTATTCTTAGTGTAGCTAAACGACTGGCAGGTGACAGCCTGGGTCTGTTCATTTGTGAAAAGGCTCAGGCTCTAAATGCAGATCTCCTAAAAGATAACCCACTGAGTGACAATGGTGAAACATTTTGTGCCAGTTAGGGAGGGTTTCACAATTTTAAAGCAAGAAGTGGGGTCTGCAGCATAGCTAGGCATGGGAATGCAGCCAGTCCTGATAAGAGAGCACCTGCAAATTACTTACACCACTTCAAAATGCTGACACAGACAAATGGCTTTTGTCCTCATCAAGTTTTCAACCTTTTCTGGAAGAAAATGCCCAGGAGAACATACATTACCCAGTAAGAGAAGCAAATGCCAGACCACAAGCTCATGAAGGACAGTTGAATCCCAATTTTTTATTCTTTACAAGATCTGCATTTAGCCTGAGCTTTTTCACAAATTACAGACCCAAATTTTACTCTGTCAGATTTTCAGGATGTATGTTCTCCATATTAGCGAGGTTGGTCACCCAAACACAACTCTCATATTTCCCCACATTTTCCTTCTTTCAGTTGTGATTGCTTTACTTTCCCTTCCTTCCTTAGCTTCCCTTTCAGCTTTTTTTTTGGGGGGGAGCCATACTGGTAGCAATAATTGTAGCAATTATATAAAGCCCCGAGTAAGATTATATCTACCAACACATGCATCTGGGCCCAGATTGATGCTCATGTAAGCTTACCTATGTTTTTCTGGCAGTGCAAATCTTCATTCATAACTCTATGTGTGGCTGGCATTTGGGTCACAACTCAAGACTTTGATCATAATTTAAGCCTAAAAATTTTAACATTGCTATGTGCCAATGTACATGGTGGCTTCAAGATAAAGCCTCTCTTGGTTTATCATTCTGAGACTCCTTGAGTATTCGGAAAACATAACATCATGAAGAACAGGCTAGGGGTCTTGTGGAGATCTAATGCAAGTCTGGGTAACAAACATGTTTTCTTGAATAGATCAGGGAGGCTTTTTGTTCCAAGGACTATCTAGAAGACAAAGGTTTACCAATCAAGGCTCTCCTCATGATGGACAATGAGATTAGGAAGAATTGGCTGAAGAATTCCCGTAACTTCAGTTGAGTTTCTTCCACCTAATACAACTACTCTACTGTAGCCTATGGTCCAGCAGGCTTTAATACAACTTTAAGAAGCTGTACACTAAGGAACTGTTCCTGAAATGTTTCCAGATGTTCTCAGATACTGATTTAACACTTAACAAGATCTGGAAAGAACATTACAACATCCTTACCCATGTGGGATAATTAAGGAAGCCTAGGCAATGTCTCCCTAAGGACACTGAGATCTACATGGAAGACAGTGTGACCTAAAATTGCACAGGAGAGACTTTGAAGGTAGTGTAGAAGAGCCTGAGTCTTCCACTGACCCTGAGATTAATGACACCATCACTAGAGCAGAGAGCATAGGCTTGAATGTAGACAGTGGTGACATTGAAGAACTGGTGAGGGGACATTCAGAGAAACTGCCTTTAGAGGAACTTCAGGCACTTCAGGCTCAGCAACAGACAATGGCAGCAGAGGAGCTTTCTGAAGAGGAGGGACAGCATCAACAAGCATCGCAACAAAGTTCTTCTGAAATAAGGAAATCCTGAAAAAATGGACAGAGCCACAAACATTTGTAGAGACTACCCACCTAGACAGAGAGAAAGCCAAGCGTTGCATGTACCTGCGTAACAATGGTGTCATCTCGTACTACAGAGCAGTCAGTGTTAAAGAAAAGAGAGAAACAGACAACCTTACACCAGTTTTCAGTTCTGAAAAGATTGAGACATAGTGAACCAGAAGCAGGTCTTAGTGGGCTGTAGACTCTCCCAAGGAGAGGACACACACCAGAGAGCTAGATTCCTGGTGTTCCAAAAGAAGAGACTCTCCTTCCAAACAATAAGCACCATCCACTTCATCCTCCCTTCCTGCAAGCCAATGATGTCAACTTGAATGGTGAGTGCAGTGTGAAATAGTTGTTTCTGGCAAGCAAGGCACATTTTATAACTTTTTAGTGAACACATTAAAAAAATTAATGCTATTTCAGGTATATTATGCGCCTTATAAACCTCCCTTTTATTATGAAAAAGTTAAGGGGTGCTTCAGGAGGTTCAGAATACATTATGGGTATTTCCATTATTTCTTATGGGAAAAAGTCTTGACTTACAACCAACTTAAGTTATAATCAGCCCTTGCAAATGGAGTGAGGCCGTAGGTCAATGGTCCACTATAAATGGTGACAAATAATAGTTTAAATGGCTGTATATTGAAATAGCTAAAAGATGTGCAGGGGGAATCATGAATGTAGTGCTCAAGTGATCAATCTGGCAAGCATCATACTGGTGTAATATATTACAAGTAGTTGATTATGACAACCTTGGCTTCTTCTAAGACTACAAAGGATGATCAAGGGTTAGGATAACTCTCCTGATTGCTCATTGCCTCTTGTGTCTTAGATGACTCAAATCTTCCTTACTTGATGTTGTGTTTTTGGCTTCTGAATCTCAGAATGTTGTTTTTAATGGTGCTGTCCTTAAATTGCTACGATTGAGCTTTCTTTCTCTGAACACACCCAAACCTTCAGGAATCTATGTTCTACTTTGGCCTGTTGCTTTCAAATTAAGAGAGCATTTCCTTCTCTGGAAGTAACAACAGCTGATAGCTTCTTTTTTTCCTCATTAAACTGTTTTAATGAGTCTCAAAATTCTGTGACAGATTTTTGGTCAAATTGTTTCCATTAAAAAGTATTGATTTTAAA
>NDGM011015282.1:0-14202 GCA_002564305.1 Octomys mimax | reverse complement strand
ATTTTAGGGAAGGGTCTGCAGGGTGTTCAGGGTCTCACTACTAGATCAGACTCATAGTGATTCATCTGTTTACAGCCTCTCAAGAGAGGGGATTACAGGTGTGTGTCACCACGCCCAGTCTCCATCTCCATATCAGCGCATCCTGGCACAGCACACCAGGGGTATTAAACTCTCAGCCCCTGTGCCTTTTTGTGGGTGCTTTAATCCTCTGAGCTATTTGGCCGGCCCTAATTTCTTTTTTTTAAATCATTTATTTATTTATTTGGTACAGGGTCTCACTATGCAGCTCAGACTTGTAGTGATCCTCCTGTCTCAGCTGTCTCATGTCTGGGATTATAGGCATGTGCTACCAAATCCAGTCTCAGTGGGCAACTCAGCACAGGGCTGGCATGGCATGTGGAACCAGGGCTTAAACCCAGGTCCTTGCACTTGCCAAGCAGGCAGTTGGACCACTGAGCTATGTCCCCAGCCCTCTTTTTTATTTTAAAGAAAATAAAAAATATTTGAAAAAAACAGAAATGATGCAGAATTTCATAACACAAGATGATAGGAATTTAACAATATTTGTTATATTTCATATTGTTGTTATCAAAGTAGTCATTCAGATTACAAGATATAAACATGCAAACAAGTTCAGAAAAAAATAAGCATTAACTGATCCTTCCAGTACACCAATAGAAATTAGTGGTATAGTTATCTTAGCTAATCCTTTTCAGCAATTTAACTCCATTTCCTTTCCAGGATTCATTTATGTAACTTCATGTAAGATATGCTTCAAGAATCTTTTCAGACTTCAGTTATGTATTGTAAAATAGCCAAGTACTGGAAAATGAGAAAACATATTTCTTTTCCCTAAAAATTAACAATACCGTTGGGTGTAATTTTCCATAAGGAATTTGGGAAAGGCATGATTCTTGCACCCAAGGACGTTGATGAGAGTCAGGTGGACCAGCTGATGGTATTGGTGATACTTTGTGCCGGTGATCCGACTTAGACCCTTTCAGGCTCATGAGACAGTCTGAGGTGCTCATTCACAGTTTTAAAGTTCCATCATGTTATTTCTTTGTGTACTTTTTATTTAAATTATTTTAACTTTGGTGATATCTTTCATTCTAGAAACTTCATTGTTCTGTTCTGTGAAATTTTGAAATGTTAAATTTCTTCATTTTGCCTTCAAAATTTTTAGAAAATGATCTGACATATATCTAAATTTCTGCATATATTTTGCATCTTTGTTCTTTTATACTTCACAAGGGTAAGGACACCTCCTCAAATCTACACTGCTGTTATATTTGATTTTTATATTTTTGTCATTTGGACCATATAATATTCAATTTTCCCAAACACTTTTTAAAAAATCATGATACTCTCTTGTGCTTCTCAGTGGACATGTGCGATATTTATTCTAAAACTTCTTTGTACTATTTACTGCTTGTGTGAGAGCAGGTTTTATGAACCAAGTGTTTGGGTACTTGCATGGCATGTCTCTCTTATGATGCCAGTGCGGTAGAATTTCTACTTCCTGTGTTTTTGTTAAATTTGACTTCTAGATGTGGAGTTGCCCTGTTCTCCCTGAGTCTTCACAGCCACTCAAGGCTTTGGCGGCTGCTTCCTCTTAGTACTCACAGTTCTCAGGGCTGCCTGTACTCAGGCATTACTATCCATCACGGATTGGCCCACGGCTTGTGTGGGAAGAGAGATGCAGAAATTCCCAATTTTGACGTTGAAACTATTCATCTGTGAGCGTGAGAGCTCCCTCAACCCCCTGCTCCTGATATAGTCATGTTTATAGGGTACGCTGACTTTCAGTAGCACTGTATCTTCTGGTTCAAGTTTATTTTCATATTTCATGTCTGAGGGATCATTCTTTATCCAGGAAAGATAAAGAATGTGGGTGTGAACTCATTTCCTACTTGTGATAGTTACATTTATGATTGCTTTTAATTTGCAGCAGCCTGATAGTGTCATGCACTCAGCACACACCATAGCTTTAATGTTGATCATTGCCAAGGCCAGTCATATGCATTAAGATTTTCTATGTGCCACCGCTATGAAACATATCTCTTAGGCCCATGATTAGGAGGGTAAACAGCAGACACTCAACAATGTACTATGTGGCTAAGAGGAAATGATCTGAAGGTTAGGAACATTAAACACATTTTCAGTTCATGGCATTTTCATATTTTGATGATTTTCTTGATATATAATCCTTTTGTAAATTAAGAATTATATTTTGAGGATGAAAGACAAGGAATTTGTTTGTGTGACACCTGCTCTCTTGAACTTGTAAAGGGAAATTTGGACCAAAAACTACATACTTTGGGGGGCATTAGAGACATATTCTTATCCATGTAATTTGTTGATAGAATGGTTCTGTCAATTCATCATTTGAAAACGATCTTCAGTCTTTGCAAGCTTGACATCTGCATCTTCTGATCTGAGAATTTTTGGACATTCAGTGTCACCACTCTTGTTACCAAATCCAGTTGGGGACCTCTTGAGAAAACCAAGAAGCATTTTCCACTGAACTAATGATCTTCTTTTAAATTTAAATCTTAAATTACTAATACAAATACTTTCAAAAATAACTTATATGATATGAGTTAATAATGGTAAATGTGCACTAAATTCTCTGTTGTTATTCCACTTATTCTTTTCAAAAGATTATTTTAACCCCGAAGCTTACTTAAGTGACACATTCTTTTCCACATGGGTTTCAGGGGCAGGAATGAGAATTTTTCATGGAAGAGAGAAACATAATTCATGTTTATCATGGTAAAATCTAGTTAAGAATTTTGATTCTGTTCATTGTTGCTGTTGTTGGTGGTGTAAGTGTTGGTGCGCCAGGGGACTAAACACAGGGTTTTAATATGGACTCTTTTTAAAATTTCTTTTCATTTTGAGACAGAGTGTTGTTAAATTGCCCAGACCAGACTCAAGCTTGTGATCCTCTTGCCTCACCTTCTGAGAAGGTGCTACAGTGGAGGTACAATGCCTGAATAAAATTTTGCTTCATAAAAATGGCATTATCAGTGGAGATTAATGATTTGGTAATAAATCTTTCTTACTAAATAAAGATTTGGAAAAGATGGGGAAAATGTTTGCACAAGTCACCAAGTTCTAAGAAACTGGAACACTAATTCTTATTTGTCACTACTATGCCACCCTCATGATCTACCCTATTGATATTTTCTCCTACCTACTCTTTGAACATCTTCAATGACTTACAAACCATTTCTGTGTCCTCTCATTCTTGTCGCTGTAATTATTTCTTACTTTAAGTTTCAAGATTGTCCCTCATCTTCAGCCCATGTACCTACTCTGACCATCATCAGAGACTGTATTACGTCCACTGTTTATTTATAATTATATCTTCACATTATTTATAATTACTGATCATGTCCCTCTTAAGCTTACCTTTTCTATGTCTCTGGCTTTTAAAAATTCTGCTCATTTGTGGAGACTCCCTTCTCTTCATGTATGCCCCTAGGTTTCTTCCTTTCTTCCCAGGAAAGTCAAATAGTGCAGGTGCTGTGCAAGTGGGGGGAGGCAAGCAGCCAGCATCCCTCCTCACTGTGTGCGTCCTCCTTAGAGAAGAGCCTCAGAACTGATAATGGTGCCACACATAAAAGTATCACAATCCCAGTCAACTAGGCCTGTTAATAAATCAGAGAAATCCGCCATTCGCCGGCTGCTTCCACAGTTCCCAGGGTCTCTACAGTAAAATAGGGCATAATTCATTCCTCACAAACACTTAATACCGCATTTCCGCCATTTACAATCTGATAATATTCAAATACGATTGCTGTATTATGCAGCTCACAATTGCAGATGCGATTCCATAACAGCCTCACACTTCGGCATGCATTATGTAAGTTGGTGTAAAATTGCCTGTCTTAAAACTCTTCTTCAATTGCAACCCAATATCATCGTTTCACACACAGAGCTTCGGGAACATTAAAAATTTAGCTTCTTCCCTATTTAACGGGTTTAGCAAAAGGGAGCAAAATAGACAAACAGATGTTCCCTCTTCTGAGACCCCAGGAGGTCTGAAACAAAATAGAGAGACCCCGTAATGGAGACAACGGCAATGCCTCCGAAGGTGCATTTATTCAGATTTTCAAAGAAAGGAAAAGAATAGGACCTTTCTACTCTATTCTCTGGGAAAGTGGGAGCCATCTGCATTTATGGTGGTGAATGTTATTGGCACTGGAATGATTTTTCCAGAAGGTTATCACTTTAGGAGATGGCACTTACCTCTTCTTACAATTATTCACCCATCCCCTACACAGGTTGCTGGAAAATAAGGTGATATGTGCATTTTTTTTAATATAATAGCAGTTCACAGCTCAGGGATTTGAATGTCAAAAAGTATCCCTTTTCTTTACCCAAAATGCACTGGTGCCAAATCCTTCAACAGGGACACCCACTTTCCATTCCACAACTCTGAATCTGTGGTCGAACATGCATAAATCCTCCAGGAAATTGGTGCAGGGATCCTCATTCATCTTAAGTGGTAAAAGACAGATATAAAACATTTTCCCATTGCAGGTTTTGATAGAAGGGGATAAAAACCAAGGCTCCTGGTCTCAATCTAAGAAAGTGGGAAAGGCAACTATCAAAAAGATTAAAATAGCATAACATAGAGTAAGACCATTTTTTAAAGTAAGATACTATCCTAGTAAGGTGCTGAAAAAGGAAAGAGTCAGAATACTGGGTTTCTATCTTTAGCTCTGTTTTGAAGGAGGTGTATGATTCTTGCCCAGTTGCCTAAATTGGGGGCCTTAGTTGTTTCCATTGATCAGTTAAGGGTTCAGGCTACCAGCCCATCCAGCCCTGATCCACTTTGCTGAGGAGCAGAGGAGAATAAATTACTCACTTTAATGTCTTTGGGCTTAGATCAATGAGAACTTTAAAAGGAAAACAGTGGAGGTAACACAGGGCGATAACACATATAGACAGATGGGTTGCCAATTAGTCGTTAAGATTTCCCCCTCTTGCTTTGCTGTCCTTTGCCTTTGAAGATGACTGCGCCAATGCAGTGGACTCCACGCGCGGGCGTGGCTGCGAAGATGAAAGGAGGGCTGCGAGACGCATTTCCCTTTTCAGCACGGTCGTGTCAGGAGGATCTGTCTCTTCTGTTCCAATTCTGATTTATGTTCCCGATTATCTGGAGACCAGTTAATCCTTACTGACAGCAGCTGACCAGTTCCACAAAACTTCAGAGAAATAAGCCCAGCTTCCATTTCTGGGAGGAGGTTTTTCTCTGCTGGTTTTTCTCTGCTGGGACTGCAGCCGCCAGAGAAAGTGGAGAGACCATGCTATGGATTCGGACTGTCGATCTGCAGACCCAGGAAGGACAGGAGAACCAAGCAGTCTGACGTCAAATAAAACTCAGAACACCACAAGCAAGCCAGAATAAAAAAAAAACCAAAGGAAACCATGAGAAACAAAAAACACACCATTCACTGGACTGAGAATTTTCACTGAATTGAAAATTTGTTTAGCCAGATTTTTACCTGAAATTATCAAAAGATTTTTAGAATTGGATATTTTCCTATTTTCAGTCCTCAGTTTGCTTTTGCTTATACAGTTGTGAATTTGTCAACTTAATGATATTTGAGCAATCATAGACTAAAATTATTCAAGCTGATTCATGTTAATCTGCAGTTTAGATAACAAATACAATGCATACTTTCTAGAATTCTGTACTCTTTGTGTTCATGTTTGAGGCTCACTGAACTGTGAGCAGGATTTGAAGTGTCCTATATTTGTGCTTTGCATTTTCTTCCCCTGATCCTGAACTATGGGTGAATTTCACTGCCCTGGGAACCCTAAGGCTCTTCTCTATCTCCATAATGAGTAGAATGATGTATTTGGTATTTGAATTTCCCTAGTAGTAGGGTTAAAGATGTTCAAAATATCCAGAAGAGTATACACAGGAGGGGAATCAGGGTGGTGTGTGGACAGGAAAGGCCTGACAGTGGCTAAGTCAGTGTGGTACGGTCAGTGTGCAGGGTGCATGCGATGGGGCCAGGAGGAGGATGGTGGGGGCTGCCTTGTGGCTTTCTATTCAGATCTGCTCTGGCAAGGATTCTCCACCACTGCATGGCATGAGGATATTAGAAAACTCTTTCATTGGAACTAATAAGAGCCCCATATATATGAAAAAAAAATTCTTCACATCAAGTGTTATACTTAGCCGGGGAGATAGCTCAGTAGAATAAATGCTCGCTTGGCAAGCGCATTTATTCAATGAGTTCAATCCCTGGTTCCACAAGGAAAAAAAATAGTGTTATACTTAGATGTCATGGTGGATGTTAGAGCTGGTCATTTAAAATATCCTAAGTAGAACACTTAAGCAAAAAATAACAGGAATTTCAAAATGAAGGATTAGAAAATATCATGAGACCAATGTAACATTTCATATTTTTTTTAAATTTCAAAGACTCTAAAGTTTAAAATGATATAAAATCACTTTGCTGATCTTTGAAATATGCATTTCACCAACATTTTCAGTGTAGTTAGAACTGAAGATACACAGGCAGTCTTCATCAAAGTCTGACATGGATAGAAACCAAGATTGCAGAGAAATCAATAGTGGTAGAAAGAGATGGAGTCGATCAAGTTCTTCATAACCCCAAGGGCAGATTCAAAGAAAGGATGAGCAATCATTTGCTAAATCTAATAAAAATTAATGACAGTATTTTCATTTTTGTGCATTTATCAATTCACTTAATAAATAAGTAATTATTAGGGAAATCCATTAGTTACTAAGGATATATATCAATGAACTAGATGTATCCTCGATATTGACCCCTGTACTCAAAACTAAATAACTGAAAAGAGACAAGAGTCAGTGAACAAGTAATTTCAATTATAATGAGCTATGAACAGATATATGGGTAAACTAACTTCATCAAAATTCAAGGGGCACCTTAATAAATGTCCTTTACAAGATGCCCTTTAACCTGACTGAAAGCATGCGAATGGCCAGGATTAGTCAAACCTTAGTCAATGATCTCCAGCTGTGGAGGAATATCTTCCATTAGCTACAGCTAGAGAGAGCCGAATTTGGGGATTAAATCTGAAAAGTTCCTCAAAGATACAAAGTGTTCAGAATTGGAGCTTCTGTATTTTAGGGGCATGCTACTCACCTGTGGATTAATCTATTGAGGACTTAGTAGCTAAATGTGCCACTGGGATTTAGGGCCTGTTCGGAACAGATTGGTGCCAGGGTGAGCGACCTAGAAGCTTCTGTTGTTGTCCTGTTTCTTCCCATTTCCCCCTTCTTCCTGACTGTCAGAGGTTGCTCAGCATATTTCTGCCATGCCTTTTTATAGTACTGTTTCTTTTCTTTCTTTCCTTTTTTTTTTTTTTTCAGTACCTGGAATTGAACTCAGACCCCTGCACTTATTCTTCTGAGCTATCTCCCTGGCCCAAAACTGAAAAGGATTTTTTTTTTTTTTTGGCTGGCTCAGGCTACCTTAAGGGTAGGTCTGGTAAGGCATCAGAAGCTGGGGATCGAATCTAGGTATCCTGAGCCTGACTGTGTTGCGTAAGCAGGCACTTAAACAACTGATCTAAAGGCAGGCTCCCTATACAGTTCTGTTTCTGCCTTTAATCCAGAACCTTTAACAGTGTAAATCAAAATAATCTTCTCTTCTTTTAAGTTGTGGATGTTGGGGATTTTTGTCCCTATAACTGGAAAATGACTGGCATAATGGCTGAGATGAAATGTGGTTAGCTGTGGGTAGATGTGCCTGGGAATAGTGTAGGCCAGAGGGGGAGACTGAGGCAAGAAATCACACATCAAACTGGGCACAGTGGGCATGACAGTAAGTCAAGAATCATCGGATGGAAAACTGAGGACCACACATTCAAGTTATACCTAGACATCTTAGTATGAACTTTGTGCAGAAAAATTTAAAAACTGTTTGAAATTCAGCCCCTTGTTTGATACCCGGGACAACACAAACACAGACACACATCATGAACAAGCACATGTGTAGGGGAAGGGGGAGAGAGAGAGAGAGAGAGAGAGAGAGAGAGAGAGAGAGAGAGAGAGAAATAGAACATATGAGATAAACAAGGTGATTTTTCTTAAATTTCTACTCTGTCTGACCTAAAGTGGGATAAAAGAATAACTCAAGTGATAATCAATCCCTGGAGAAGTAGGAAGAGTTGTTCAACTTTGCAAAGCTTGGTAGTAGGATTTATTGGATTTTCTGTAGCTTTGTGGAACTTGGATTATTGAGGAGGGAAGAGGTATTAGAATGTTGAATCAAAGAATTTATGTGAGATGTGTTCGGTACATCTGAAAAGAATCTAAATTTTGAGGCTAGAGTCTTTTCAGCATTTGTTGCAGTTTAGCACAACTGAATCTAGTTAAGCAAAATCTTCCACAGAGTTTCCTCCCATGTAGCTGCTAAAGCAAGCACTAGGGTGGGGGAACAGTTACTTGTGTGAGTGGCATGCCTTGTTCAAGTGTAGGGCTCCAAGAAAATCTCTGGTGGTAATACGTCGTGCTAGTAACCTGAAAGAGGATGCTGGATACTACCTCCTGGTTGGATATCTGCCTGGGTTCTTAACTTGATATTCTACCTAAGGTAGTGGCAGTGGTGTTACAGAAGCTAAAATTTGACAGGGCAGATGGAGAAAGTAAAGGATAACCATTGCTTGTTGCCAACTGACTTCACAAAGAGGAGCTAACCCTAGATCAGGCAAACCCTGCACACTGCAGAAGCCAGACTTGAGTATTTTTGCCTGAAGCCTTCACAGCAGAACTTTCCACTTAGTAAATGATTCTGTGTTGCAAGAAATAAGTATAAACGCTAAAATTATTTTTGGTAAGATAGAACTTCCTTCGTTCCTCTGCTTCATTCCTAATTCTTAGGAAATCTAAGTGAAGCTTTAAAGGGCAACTAGATAATGAATGGTGCCCTCCGATTTCCTTAAACTCACAATTGCAGAGATTTAGAATCGAATATAAGGTACAGTTTCTCCTCTAGATTTACCAGTTTTAGCATCTGAAGCTTCTGGGAAGCTATCGAATTTTCCCAGAACGTTATTCAAAGGTGGAAGCACTGAGGAGGGGCTTATCTAAACAGTTTGAGGTAGTGTTTAGAAGATATAAAACATCTCATCTTCTATCCCAGTAGTGTGAAACTTCATGGCAAACAGGTTGGATTTAATCATATATGGTGGATTTCTAGTTCCCAGCCCAAACTCTCTTCCCTCCTGCTGGCCCCATGCTGTATTTGTGAAGTCAATTACTTTCCTCAAGACAGGTGGGTTTTGCATACATCTTCCCTCCACAGCATCTGGGACCACAGAACAAGTAATCTCAGGTAAAACACAAATGTTCAGCACCCTACCAGAGCCCAGAATCCAGGCACTATTTTACAATAACTGCAGAGCAAATTTTGTTACATTCTTTGTTTGAGAATAGGATGCTTGCATTACCTTAGTGCAACCGAAAGTCTTTGTGTCCTAAGCCACTCCCATGAATTAGGTTATCTTGAAAGATGATGTCAACCTGTGCCCCTAGAGAATAATATAATATAATAAAATGAAGTTCTGGTCTGCATTTGCAATGATAACTCCCCTCTTCAGTTGCATCTTGCTGTTACACACGAATGAGAGTTGTAAAGTCCCGGAAATGTGAAATACAAGGTTGAGAACACAGAGACTGAGACGAGCTCCAGACACAGCAGCAATGTGTAAAGGGAGGCTTGTATTGGAAAGTACCTCAGGGCTTCTTAGCATATTTTAGTGGCTGAATGCAAGGGCATGCACATCTTTGCATGGAAAGCAGATAAGAGATAACAAAGGAAAAAGAAGCTAGAACTACATCCAGGGAAAATTGCACATTGAACCACCCCCTTTCTGCCTTTTTGCATTTTCACAATATTTGTATAATGTAAAAGTCTTAGGTGAAGAGGGTACCATTCTACTGTCTATATATTAGGTAATATATGTGGGGAATCCAGAATAAGAACTGAAACGTTATTCTCTAGTAGAATATCTTGCACAGTACTGTTCAGTTTCTCACTCTTCTCAGATGGAGCAAGAAGTTTCAACTTCTATTCTGTGGATAACAATTCTGTCTACCTAAATGTGAAGCAATATTTCTTAAGAAGTAGATTATTTGATAAAAAGGAAAAGTTTGAAATTCTAAAAATATATCTATAAGGATAATGACTTCCTATGTGCTGCCATTATGTATTTAACAAACTTGGTGAATTAGCCAAGTCTTTGCTTTTACAGATACTTCAGGTGGCAATTTTAGTGATTCATTAGGCCATCTTTCACGCACCAAAAACTTCATGGTTATTCTATGTATTACCCCCTATTTACTTTCCTAATGAAAGTAGACGGAATATAAACATTGCCTCTACTGAGCCTTCACCCTGCCATCCATTAAGAATATCCCATTGAGCACTCTGTATTACTGGTGGAGGTGACATCTGCTGGTGAACTGGCTGTCCTACCTCTTCAATGTTGGTGAGAATCAGCTGGCAGGTATTTACACTTAGGCTCCCGGAAAAGCCAGGTGTCCGGCTCAAGATCTCTGCTTCTGTTTGGAATGAGGAGTGAAGTGCCTTCATCTCTATCAGCTATGAAACTGCCAAAACACAATAAAATTCCTAGAAGTTGGGATAGTGCAGTGGTGGGGGATGTCTGCTCCCTCTGACACTATGACTCCCCGTATTTTGCAAGATGTAATTATTTAGTCGCTTGTGCCCACACTCCTTCTTGGTTGGGGCATTCACAATATCTACTATGAAAGGCTTTTCAGTTAGAAAACAAAACTTAATGAACCTGCAAGTTTAGGATCAGTGGTTTAATGCTCTTTCGCCTTCCTCCTAATGAATATCTGCTTCCTTCGTGCAGTCCATGCTGTGGTTAGTGTTGATTCAGTAAATCAGTTTTGGTTTCATCTACACGGATATTGTGTTTGTGCAAATTAGGTTGGTTTTCCCGATAAAGCTTCTTGGTCATTTCACAAAATTATAATTTGTACTTTTCAATATAAGCTAAAGAAGCTGACTAAGAAAGAAACCTCAAGAATAAAGAGAGAGGAAGCAGAAGGAGACGTGTTCCACAAACAAATGAAAACTGAGAGCATTAATAAAGCAATATGTGTAATCAAATATTTGGTATCAATACATATTTCTCCTGTACCATAGGATGGGCCAGCTTATGGAAGAGATTTTAATAAAACATACTATTACCAAAGTAAACTTTCTAGAAGATAGAAACTTGTAAATTTCTCCTCTGCCAGTTTTCCAGTTAAGAGGCTCACATAACCTTTTTTGACCTTTAGAAAAACCTGTCAGCTTGGTGTGCCTGATTGTTTGTAATGCTTTGTATGAGGTGATGCATCTTTAAGGGCAGTACCTGTGTCCTCTCAATCTCTGTAACAGAGACCCTGGTTATAATGAGAACGGCTTGAAATTGTTCATCTGTGCCATTGTTGTGTCTGGCCCATTAAACCTTGAGCTCATGAAAGAAAGGAGCTCCATCTAGTTTCTAGTAGGTCAGGGGCACACACTTCCCAAAGAAAAGTGCTGGCTGGAAAGAAGTGATTGATTGGGTGGTTTGAAGTGTTTATACAAACACGTGAACTGGTTACATAGATATATTGTACCTGTGGCCTGAAAAGACGGTAATAGAAGTGGCCATCTGTCAGTCTGTGCCCTGCCTCAAATTTGACTCTTTCAGATGCAGATGATAGAAGTAGAGGTGACTTTCCTACTAAATAAAGTCCAGATGTTCAAGTGTATTTATGTCTAACACAAAGTAACCAGTACCAGGAGTAATCTGCAAAATACTTACCATATATTCACGTGTTACCCTTATTCTCCACTTACCCAGTGATGCTGGAATATAACCTCCAAACATGTACGTTATTGTTTGATTATGTGATAATGTAAAATACAGTTTGTGGATGTGCCCACTAAGTGAAACTGGAAGTTCTGCCTCCGTCCTAATGGGTGTCTGCTTCCTCTATACAGTTTGTGCCATGGTTAGTATTGATTCAATTTATAGGATTTTGTTTCACCTATAGAGATACTGTCTCTATGGAAAACATACTGGTTTTCTCGCTTCCAGATAAACATAAAATTTGGCTTTTTCTAGGTAAGTAACACGGCTTATTACATTGGAGGAGGTAGAAGGATCAATATTCAACTGGGTCAGAATCAAAGGATTTTTTCCCAGCATGTACAGTTCTCTTCATGGCTACAATACAGCAGCGAATGTTAGGCATGACAGAAAGCATTCACCAAAGCTTCTGAGGTCGGAGAGAGTAATTGCACTTACTTACACAAATGAAGGGGGTGTCTGGTAGTGCAGTCACAGAAGCTGAGGCTGCAAATAACTCTGGAGTGAGAATGCTCTTGAAGCAAGGGGCTAGTTACCCAAGAAAACACACGAGGTACACATGCTGTGCATGTAATATAGAAGAACTAGGATATCCTGAAAGACAATATTTCTCCATTGTCCTAGAGAAGGTTCACATTCACTGTCATGTGGGCAAGTTTTCTCTTGGCTCTTCAGCAGGCAAGAAAAACACCACTCTCTCAGACTCTTCTTGTATGTCCTGTTTGGTGCACAGTGGTAAATATAAGGAGACTATTTAGTGAAATGTAAGTGGGAACAAGGTTTACACTTCTTTTTCTTTATGTATTGAGATGGACCAGGATGATAACTTTAAAAAATCAATGATCTTAATTAAGCTGTCTTTTGGTCTATCTTTGTGCATTAATAAAAGGACCATTTATTCACTAAAATAGTATTGTATGACCTTTTTTTCTTGGAGAAACTATTAACTCTATAGTTTCATTTCTTTTTGGTTAAACTTTAGTATACACCTTACCCATAAATTTAGCATTGTATTTGGCAAGTACCTGGGCAGGTAGAAGGATCTATGACTTTCTGATTATCACTTCTGATCCCCTCATGAATATTAGAATCACCTGAATGCCAAACAAAGCTCATATAGACTCCCCCTACACACCCTTGGCACAAATTTTTGAAAACCTGGTTTTTCTACACAGATGAAACTGAACATTGGTACTTAAAATTAGCTCCCAATGGAATTTTCATTTGCGCCTGGGGTTGCGACCCACTGGTCTATAGCATGTAGTAATCTGCAGTTTTGCTGAGGCACAAAATTGAATCACTTGTGCTTGGAGTCAGTGATGTAGCCAGCAAAGGCGGCCAACCTGGCATTTCACTTCGGCACCCCCGGACAGCCTGGTTTTACTCTATCCTGGCTTGTACACATGATAACTTTGGGGAAGCAAACAAGAAATTCAAAGAAAGCAGGCAAACAAAAGCAAGCCAAAGCAACACTTTTCTTCCCCTTCATTGAGAAAACTAGCTGAACAAAACTAAATAGTCTCTTATGTCTCAGATACAAGTGAAGCAGTTGTCAAGAATTCTAAGTAAGCCCAATTGTAGAGAATTGGCTAAATGGATTCTAATTAAACAATTTTAAGTTACTTGCTTCTCTTTTACCTATATTGCTGATCACTTAAGGGTTCTAAATTGATATTAAAACGAGAAGGCCTTTTTCAGTAAGTTAGAAGTTAGATTTTATTGATCTCATCATGTCCAGGATGCATTACAATAGGGGCTAAGACTGGTTCCTATTAGCTCACTACTAACGCTCCAAATAGGGTAGAAACACTTGGGATTTTATCCCATCAATGTGCCTATATGTGTATGTATGTGTGCACATAAGAAAAATCTCAAGAAAACAGGTAAATAATCTTCTGTGTATCAAAACTTTTCCTGCCAGTATTGTAAAGAAACATAATCACAACAGCTACTAATTTTCTCTTAATCCAACATTAAATGTTGGCTTCCCAAATCTGTCCTTTATTATAATTAGCTCTAAGTTCCTGGAGATGTTCACTGCCCATGGACTTAAAAGGAAATGAGTTACACTTCCTAATTTAATTAATGTTATGTTATATTATTTTAGTAAATGTGAATAGGTATTTCATAGACTTATTTACAATATCTCGATGTCTAGAGACAGATAATTGTGAACTCATTTTCAACTTTCTTTCTTGTTTATTAGTCTACTGTTTAAGGATTTTGTTGTTGTTTGTTGTTGTTGTTCCTAATGCCTTCAGGGCAGGTTTGGCTGGCTGGAGTTGTGGGGATTGAACTACAGCAACCTGAGGC
>NDGM011015277.1:0-10091 GCA_002564305.1 Octomys mimax | reverse complement strand
TGATTTGAAACTGTCTCATTGCTATTTGTTTATCAATAAAATTATGAAAAAAATAAAAAATAATAAAATGATAGGAAGGAGGAAGAGCAGGAAAAAAATGTAGAAAAAGTACAATTTTTGTATTTGCCTTTTTATTTGCTTGGTGGCAATGGAAATTGAACCCAGAGGCACCTTATCACTGAGCTACACCTCAGTCATATATACTATATGTCAAATTTTGGAACAGGGTAGTATTTAATTGCTCAGGCTGGGCTCAAACTTGGAATCCTCCATCAGCTGCCTCCCCAGTGCTGAGATTACAGGGCATGTACCACACCATCTAGCAGAAAAAGTAGAAAAGACAAGGACCTTAGATTACTGCTGTTGCTACTAGTATTACTTCTATTGCTTTTTTATTTTTTAAATAAAATGGAAAGAGTAGTCGAGGAGATGGTTCCAAGGCAGAAGCACCTTTCTGGTGAGCACAAGATCCTGAGTTCGATCTCTGATACCAAATAGATACATAAATGTAAATAAATAAATCTATAAAAAAATGAAAAGAGTAGAGAAAATGGCCCTTTATACAAATGAAGACACCTGATACAAATGCACATTTACACACACTTTTATACAATTCCCTTTCACTCATAAGCAATCACACCCAAACAACAGTCCCACATAAGCCATATCCTCAAAGAGTCAAAATTCTAAAAGGAAATATATTCACAGTCACAAAGACACAGATATCATTATAAAGTCCTCAGCACAATGTTTGGCCTTTAGCAAAGATTTACTTATGAGAGCTATTTGTATTAACACAACACAGTCCCTCTAGAACACAGATTTTTAAAAATTAAGAGAATATAAAAACTTAGAAAAATTACTTTATTTTCACCAACCTCTAAATGAAATTTGTATTGTCTTCAATTAAAATGCAGAGAACAAATCACAACAGTATTAGCCATATCTAAAACTTCATTAGAAATCACTTGTTTTATGGCACATTACTATTTTGTAAATTTTATTTATTTTTTATGTATTTGGTACAGTCTACAGGGTTTCACTATGTAGATAGGACTCGTAGTGATCCTTTTGGTTTCAGCCCCCCAATTGCTGGGATTACAGGCATATGTTACCATGCCCAGTCTCAATCACCATCTCAGCATGCCCCGGGGATGGGGCCAGCAAGGCATGTCAGGGATCAAACCCTGGCCACTGCGCTCTGCCTGAGCACGCGCTTTAGTCCACTGAGCTATCTGGCTGGCCCTGGCACATTACTATTTTGCATGCATCTTTAAATATATTTATACTCAGGTAGGATTGGCCAAATAACTCAGCAGTTTAAAGCACTTGCTTAAGCAGACTCAGGGGCCAGGAGTTCGATCCTCAGGCCTGCTGTGCCATCCACACCCCTGGAGTGTGCTGAGATGAGGATTGAGACTGGGTGTGGTGGCACATGCCTATAATCCCAGCACTTGGGAGGCTGTAAACAGGAGGATCACTCAAGTCTGATCTACACAGTGAGACCCTGTAGGCCCTGTAGACCCTGTCCTAAAATATAAAAAATAAAAAATAAATAAACAAATAAATTATTTATACTCATTAGTTTGAAATTGTGACAGTTATGTTAATTCAAAACTGTACCTAGGTTTTGACATTTTTACATTAATAATAAGCACTTATATAACTATACTACAACCTTTAATATTTGATAGGTGCACTTAAGAACATTATTGAGAAATTTCTTAGCTCAGCAATCTCAGCACTTGCTTAGATAAGCTCAGGAGCCAGGGTTCAATCCCTGGCACTGTATGCTGCATCAGCCCTGCCTCTGGGCACACTGAGCCAGCAATGGAGTCCTGGCGTGGTGGCACACACCTGTAATCCCAGCATTAGGGAGACTGAATACAGGAGGATGACTAGAAGCTCAAGCTGCATAGTGAGACCCTGCACAAAAAAAGAAAAAAATTCCTAAGAAGGGATCCATAAATTTATTTTTACTGAACAAAGGGTTAACAGCACAGAAAAGGCTATAAACCCCTGATTTAGATTTTATATTCCTATAGACTACCTTTAGTAGTCTACAAATTTGTGATGAACACTTATGAAAATTTTCAGGAAAGATAATCTGATTTCCCCAAAGAAAAAAGGTTGACAAAATTGAATAACAATGATAAGGAAATAAATCTGACTAAAAATCACTTTTGTGTATCTTGATTTGAGCTCTTTATTCTGCAGACCTTGTACCTCAGTTTCCCTATTTCTTTAGTGAGGATGATAGCAGTATCTAACTCAGAGGGTTGTTTTTATCATTAAACTGTGTGATGTAATATAAAGCACTTAGCATATTACCTAGCACACAAAAAGGTCTTAAAATACAACTTCTTATGCTGGAGTTACCAATTTCCTATTTGGACCTCTACTGTACAAATGAAAGTCTAAATATATTAATCAGAGGTAACCCTTTTGGGACTTCTCCTGTCTCTCAGTAGCTATTCCTTATCCCAATTCCTATTCCTCATTCCATTTCCCCAATAAATCTTCCTACTCTTAACTTCTGCTGTTTCTTAGAATGCATTCTTCAACTTCAGGGCTAGCTCAGCATAGTGGACATCTAGCAGGTTGCAAGTTACATTTATTTTCCCTATATCATCTGGAGGTTCTATATCACCTTGGAGGTTCACCAAGATAATTGAAAGAAGATGAGAAAGTCAATATCAGATTCTCTTTTTTGGAATGTATTCTTAAGCACTGCAGATTGTTTGACTTTAATATATTGAAAAAGAACTGTGTAATATTTTTCTGTACCCATGCATGACCTGCCTGCCCCCTAGAGGCAAAATGAAATGCAGAGGGAAATATTGATTATGATACTATTTCATAACTAGAATTGTACCATAAGAAAGAGGGAAAATGATTAAAAAATTACCTTGTGTTCAGACTTTCTTTGCACTAACAGATAATCCTTAATTGTGTTCAAAATGTAAATGTAAGCCACAGGAAAATTAGACACCTCCTATCCCTTAGGCACTATGGGACACACTCTCAGAGCCTGAGGCTCCCTTGCCTTTAGGATACTGAAGACAATGTTTCCAAGGCAACTTTAATCAAAGTCTCATCTATTATTACTGAACCTGAGGATAAGGTTTCCCAGGCAACCTTGATCAAAGCCTCATTCACACTATTACTGAGACTGAGGTTTCCCCTACTTGCCCTTCAGATCCTAAGAATAAGACTCTAAATAAACCATAATAGAAGACTCTACTAGGCTATATCTATCTTTACCTGATTTTGTACAAGCTCCTCAAGGACAGTATCCTTTATAGAAGTAAATGGGAAATACGACACTACCCGAATCCATGTGTCCTTTCCTCTCGGTGACCTCAAACATATCAACCAAGATCTGGGAAAGTTTTCAAATGACCCTAATAAATACACTGAAGTATTTAGAGGACTCACCTAGAGGAAAGTGGGGATGGTGGTGTTATTTCTACCAGGTCTACATTAAATGAAAGCATAAAAATCAAGCATAAAAATTCCACAAGATTTTTTTGTGGAATGTGGTAAACATGTGTCCAGGTCCCAATTCTTAGGGTTTGGCAGCGTCTAGTCACATGCTCATATTCGGGTCTGAGAAAGATGCTAATGCCACACCCTGGGCCTTCCTCAGTTGCCACTGTGGCTCCCACCCTAGGTGGACTAGAAGGATGGCTCTTTTGCTTAAAAGATACTGGCTTGGAATCAGGATAAAGGTATAAAGGTATAAAGGCACAAAGGTACTATCAACCCCAGGAAAACTGAGTGCACAGTATATTCCACAATGCATGTTAGGTTTTTTAGAGTTTAAATGAGATTGTCAGTAACACAGTCACTTTTTTGTACCTAGGAATTACTTCTTAAACTTCTATTGGGTTTGGCTTTAAGTGACCAGATCAAAAGTTACTCTATCATTTATGAAAACAAATGCCTCTAACATTACAAAGATGAAAGCAATTCCTCTGATTATACCACTTAGGTCCTAGAGTTTACTCAGTTATACAGAAGGTTGAAACACTAAAGTGTATTAGGCTTTTGTTAACACTTAAGTAAAATCAAATTTGGTTTTGTTATAATTAATTTATTTTTTAAATAGCAGTAAATAACTTATTTTCAAAATAAAGAAGACTCACCCAGTCCTAAAAATTACACTGGAAAGGTGTAATGCTACTCTTAAATCAAATGTTGACTTCTAATGAAACAAGCAGCATTACAAATTGCTATTAAATTTGGATATGAATATCATATTTTAATTTTATAAGGTCAGAAGACAGGCAGCTAGGGAAACAACCAGTTCCTACTTGGTCCCAAGCAGTCCCTACACAAGATCCCGACTGGCCTAGCAAACAGACAGTGGATTGGAAGAGAAGATATCTTCAGACATATATTCTTGAAGGTCTAAGAAGTATGATAACTAACCCTTTCAATTATTTTAAATTGTCAACTATTCATCAAGAAAAAGATGAAAACCCTTCTGCCTTCTTAGATACTTTATAAGAGGCATTGATGGAACATGTATCCCTAGCTCCTGATTCCACAGAAGCATAGCTTATTCCTAAAGTCAAATTTATTATCCAGTTAGCCTTAGATATGAGGAAAAAGCTAAAAAAGATGGCTTTTGCTTCAGATATCTCACTTGATACTTTAGTGACAATTGCCATCTCCAGGAGGAGGCCAAGGGGAAAAAAACAAAAACAAAAAATAAGAGAAAATAGCTGCTTTGGTTGTATCCTTAAAAGGAATAAACCCTAAGTCTGATTCTCGGGGCTCCAAGAACAGCTTGATGACTAAACTGACCTGCCAGCACTGCAGAAAGCCAGGCCATCTTAGGAGGGACTGTGATAAGAAACATCATGATAAAAGGCCCCCTGAGCTATGTCCTGATTGAAAAGGTGACTACTGAAAGTCAGATTGTCCCCTGAGGTGGAGGCCCCAGGGATTAGACCCATTTTATCAGCTGGTCCAGCAAGACCAAAGGACACTGGGGCACTCTCTGCCATCTTCCTGTGGCCAGACTGCCAACTCCATGAAGGAGCCCTGGGTAATAATGACTGCAAGGAAAAAGAAACCAGTATATTGCTGTACACTGGCATATTTCTCCTAGTCCTTTTCAAACATGGCCTTCCTTCTAGCCATCATACGTCAGTAAAATGAGTCACCGAAGAGAAGGTAATTCTCTATTTCTCACAACCCTTTGGCTATAACTGGGATGGATTTCTCTTCACTCATTCCTTTTTCATTATGCCTGAAAAGTCCAATTTCCCTCCTGGGGAAGAGATGTCTTATCTTTTGAATATTATAATATACACGCACCCACGTCAGGTATGCTGCCTCTCCCTTATGGAGGCAAAAATAAATCCTGAATTATGAGCAATTAAACATAGAATAAGAAGATTAATAAGAGCTTCCCCAGCATAAATACATCTTAAAAATCCTGATAATTTTCTTTACTTGAGACAATATATTCTAAAGCCTGAAATCAAAAGAGGACTATTGCTTGTAACTAATAATTTAAGGAAACAAGGTCTACTGAAACACTATAGTAGCCTTTGAAATACCCAATCTTGGGAGTTCAAAAACCCAATGGGGAGTGGAAGTTGGTATAGGACCTTAGATTGGTAAATGAAGCAGTAGTGCCCATTCACTCAGTGGTACCTAATACATACACTCCTTTCTCAGATCCTGGAATATGCAGTTGATTTTCAGTGTTAGATTTAAAATATGCCTTCTTTTGTATTCCATTACATGCAGATTCCCAGTTTCTTTTTGCCTTTGAAAATCCTCATGAGCGTGCTTCTCAATTGACTTAGACTGTGCTTCCCCAAGGGTTCAGAGATAGTCCCCATCTTTTCAGACAAGTGCTTTCCATGAAAGTACATGTTTTGTACGTTCCCAAGTCATGGTTTTGTGATATGTAGATAATAAATTGTTATGTGCCCAATCAAAAGAACTCTTTAGCAAAGGCACCCATGCTCTGCTGAATTTTCTAGCAGACAAAAGTTATAAGGTCTGTAGATCTAAGGCACAACTTTGCAGGCTTGAGGTAAAATAAGGGAATCTGAAGGCTGGGAGAGAATTAAACCAATACTTTCCTTCTCACAATCCAAAACCTTAAAATTACTGAGGTAATGCCTAGGAATTACAAACTTTTGTCTTTCAATAGCAGGATGTCTTAGTTATTTTTTGTTGGGACAAAATACCCACCCAGTTAAAAGGGGAAACGTTTATTTCACAGTTTGTAGAGGTTTCAGTCCATAATTGTCTGCTGGTTCATGGTGGCAGAAAATAGCAAAAACAAGTGAGAGCAAAAGGGGGAACAGCCTCTTCTCCTTTTATCTTATCCAGACTGCTGGGATTAGGGTGGTACCAATCCAATAAGTGGAGTGATCAAGCAATCATCCAGCCTTAATTCTAGCACCCTTAATCCTAGCATTGCACTATGAATCAGTCATAAACTGTAGATTCAACTACCTCCAAAAGTGCCTTGGGGCTGGGGAGATGGCTCAATAGAATAAGCATTTCCTTGGCAAGCAAAAGGGCCTGAGTTCAATCCCTGGTTCCACAAAAAAAATGCCTGACTGCCATGACTGTTTTGGGGGGACAACTAGACACAAACCATAACATAGGGTATGGTGAGATCATATGACCCTTCTGTCAGTTTATAAAAGAAGTCCAAAAGACAAATACCTATATTTTAATCTGGAAACCTAATTCCCAAATTACATTCCAGAAGCTTAAAGAAATGTTTCTAAATACCATAGTACTGAGCCTTCCATAGGACACTGTTTCAATCTGTATGTTGATGAAAGGTGAGGCATGGCTTTGGAAGTATTTATGCAGGCTCAAAGACCTGCTCAGGAGCCTGTAAGGCATCTGAGTCATGAGTTAGACATTGTAGAAAAAGGATGACTTGTGTGCCTTGGGGCTGTGGCTGCCATAGCTCTCCTGGTATGGGAGGCATTCAAGCTGACTTTAGGCAAAGATCTTGCAGTATATACACTACACAATGTGTATATACACTTCACAAGATGGCAGAACTTCTTTCTTCCAAAGGAAGCTTATGACTATCATACAGCTGACTTCTTAAATATCAGGTTTTACTTCTAGAAGGATCAGCCATTCAAATAAAGAAATGTTCTCCCTTAAACCTTTCCACCTCCCTACCCGTAAAAGAAGAAATTGAGGCTGAAAGACATGACTCTAAACAGCCAATTCTCCGTACATCGACAGTCAGAAAAGACTTACTAGATACCCTCCTTATTGATCCTGATTTGACTCTTTTCTGTGATGCCAGTTCCTTCATGGAAAATGGGACAAAGGTAGGGAGTGCAGTAGTGACTCTATATCACACACCTGAAACTTCCTCACTTGCCCCTAGGACTAGTGCCCAGCTAGAAGAACCCATAGCTCTGACAAAGGCTTTACAACTCAGTGAAGAACAGAAAGTCAGCATTTATACTAATTATGATTATATGTGGTCAATACCAATTATAGTAAAACTGAGTAGAAAGGCACCCTTATGTTGGGAACAAAGAAATCACTCCTAGTCTCATTGGCCTAACTTTACTAAATTCTTGGGATGGACATCCCCTGAGCAGTATATACACACCATATCTTTATAGGTCAAAGAATGTTTTGTAACAGACTGATTCAATCACCCTAGAATCAGATGAGAAGCTCCCAGTGACTCTAGCTACCTCTGGGATGGATAGGGAGATGCATATTGTGATTTGAGTGGTTACAAGGCCCAAGTGTCAAAAATATCAACAAATATTCAAACTTCCCCATCTACAACATTGATAGTCTAGAAGTGTATTTCACTGGTATGACCATTTGGCTTCTATCTTTATCCTTTCCCTAGGATTACAGGATGTCATGTAACACATGAAGGCCTTCATTAACTATACTCAAACAGGGCTAGGCCCCTCAAGGAAGTCAGTGGAGAAGATGAGAACACATCGAAACTGTGGTTGCAGGTACATCTGAAGATTAAAATCATAATGGCCGGATATACATACTTCTCTAAGGGATAAATGGAAGCTTGAAATTATTGGTTCCACCAATTTTAGATTTCACATATAAATAGACCATTATCTCATTGGGGTGGCTTGGGCAATCTTCTCAGACCAAGACTATGACTATGACTAAGACTAAGACTATAGATTATAGATCAAATTTCATGATGCCACCCATGTACATTTGCTATATGTCCTGCTTCCTCACTGGATCAATATTACCTATGCAACTAATCGTATTGGCTGATCATATGTTTGTCCGCCATTGTACCCATCTTGTGAATTTGCTCTATAAAACTTCCTTTCAGAAGTGGACTCATTGGCAACCCAGTTCAGACTCCTCCGTCTCACAGGAGCTATGCCTCTTCTCCGTTACTTTTCTCCAATAAATTTCCTACTTTAAAAATAAACAAACATATTGTTCAGTGAATCATAGATTGCATATGTGCTTCTTTTGAATATGTAATCTTAAAACCAATATTATACTTTGTAAATATTTGATAAACCCATCATGTAAAATGTGTACAAGCTGGACATGATGTGCATGCCTGTATACCCAGTACTCAGGAGACTGAGGCAGGAGGATTGCTACAAGTTCAAGGCCACCCTGGGCTATATAGTGAGTTCAAGGTCAACCTGTACTACATAGCAAGACCCTGTCTCAAAAAATAAATTAAAATAGTAAAATGTGTGCAAACTTTGGGCATGCCTGGGCCACAATGAGTAAAGAGGAACTGTCTTGGGTGCCATATAATATATAATATAGTTAATGTATATAACTGACAAAACTACTTGAAGGTTTAAAACTTCTTTTACATTACAGGTATGGTGGTCCTGTAATTCCAGAACCCAGGAAGCTGATGCAGAGGGATCACTGTGACTTTGAGGACAGCTTAGGTTATACAGTGAACTTATCACCAGCCTGAGTTGTGGAGCAAGATCCAAAAAGAAAAAAGAAGAAAAGGAAAGAAAAAATTATTTTATAAAATAACAAACTCAATTTTGAATAAGAGGGCCTGGGGAGATAGCTCAGTAGAATAAGCACTTGCCGGGCAAGCACAGGGTCCTGAATTCAATCCCCGGTACTGAAAAAAAAATTAAATAAGAAAATGGACACATTTTCTTAATAATAATAAATGCCTGTCTGCACAGATACACACATGCAGGTAAGTTGAAGTAACATTACTGGCAGTCATTTTGTTTTACCCTCCAAGCCACACAAGAACATGTAATATCTGATACAGTTGCATGCAGTTTTGGATTTCACTGATTGCATGTGCTGGACACAGGGGTTAGAATTAGGCTTTTACCTAATGGGTAAAAGCACAGAATCTGAAGCCAGAAAGCTACAGGTCCAAATCTAAACTCCACTACTTCCTACTTATTGTGACTCAAGAACTTCTTTAACTTTTTCAAGCTCATATCATCATTGGAATGCTAATATTTATATCATAAGGTTTCTATGAGGAATCAATGAGATAAGGTATGTAAGGCATTGTCACATAAAAGGGATTCAGTAAGTGATACCTCTTTTTTTTCTTAATAATTAGGAAATTCAAGACAAATTAGTGAAATGGGGAGATTGTGTAACGTTTTACACTGAGTCCCTAAAGATCAGGGCCCTGGATCTCCTTCCAGACTCAATTCTCAGTTCTCTATTGCACATTTTATTCTCCAGTAGTATGAAACTCTCTTGTGATCCGTAACAGTCCCCCAACAGACACAGCAGAAACCATACTTCAAATTTGGAATTTGAATCTTTTCCTGGGATAGTAATACATGGCCTAGTACTCTCATGATGTTATCCTCCTATGAGACTAGGAAAGTAAACAGGTGATACTCAACAGCATAGTGCAATACTGAGGAACCTGTTAGAACTGTTCAATGAGCTTGCTGCAGCACACATGCTGTAAGCTCACCACCACTGATGTCATGAGTGATTAAGTTACAAGGACCAGAGGCCAGGGAGATGGCTCAGTGGAATAAGTGCTTCCTTGACAAGCACAAGGGCTTGAGTTCAATCCCCAGTTCCGCAAAAAAAAAAAAAAAAAAAAAAAAAAA
>NDGM011015221.1:0-15840 GCA_002564305.1 Octomys mimax | reverse complement strand
CAGATTTTCAAAACAGGAATAGCTAATTAACAATGGTTGTTACATTATCTATTTTTATCATCAGTTCTCTTAACTAATACAATTTTTATTTATATGTATTTGTTGCTATTTGATTATTTCATGGTTTTGATTTCCCTGTAATAGTCTTTTATGTATTTACTTCTCATTTTCTTCTGCTATCTTCAACATATTAATCATCATTATTTTAATTCAATTACAATTTATTTTTTTAAGATTTTTAAATTCATTTTAGTGAGAAAAAATAGCAATGAAACAGTTTCAAAACAGGTTAGTAAGACAGTTACAAGTTACATTGCATATTGTTGTTTTCGTAGTAGTTATTCAGAGGACAAGATGCAGACATGATATCTTGTCTAAATACTATTAGTACAAACCTTTCTTCTCATTGAACTAATAGAAGGTAACTGTATATGTATCCTAATTATTTTGTATATACATATATTTTTTTCATTACAAAATGGTTCTTTATTTATATCCCCCTTTTTTTTTTGTTTTGTCAAAGATCCGTGTTCCATTGTTGTTAGAGAAGCTGTATCTGGAGAAGTCTTTAAGGGACCTTTTCATACTTGATTCCAGTTCAAATACTGTAGGTACTTGAATTCAGCAAAATAACCAAGTATCGTCCAATAGTCCATAGTAGTAGTGGGTTATTGCCAGAACTGGAAATTGTCTGAAATTGTTGACTTGAGCCTTTTACAGCTCAGCATAATAATATGGCATTACTTTTTATACCTTGCAGTTATACTTTCTTCTGGGTGGTTAAAACCAAGTTAAAGCAAGACCTACATAAGTAAAAATGTAACTTTTGTATCTGGCAAGGTCAGTCAGATCCTCTCAGGATTTGCCCTGAAACCATGTACAGCACCTTGTGGATCTTTAGTCAGTGTCAGCCAAGTGGCTGAGTCATGGCCATTGCTTGACCCATTTGCTCTCTGTGAAAGCCTGAGAGAATGTTTTCTCTCTAGGTGACTCTCCTTAGGCACAGTATACATCATCAATCACTTTCCTCTGTGACCCCATAATCTCCTTGAGCAGAAAATTTGGGACACTACTTAGTTACTAGATGTCACAGCACAGGTTCTCTTACTTTATGTATATATTTTAGAGACATGAATACACACCAAGGCTTTCATTTGCAACCTAGCACTTTAATATGTCCAGTTCCAGTTGCCCTTTCCAAGTTTGTCAGCTTCTTCTCTAACCATCACAAACCTGGCGTCTTTTGTGGTCAGCATTTGCCTACTGGTCCTGAGTGTTACCAAGGTCCTCACCTTGCTACTCACCTTTCCAGGCCTTCAAACGTTCCACTGCCATATGCCCAGCTCCTATCATCTGCTCTCCATTTTCACAGACACATTGGGGTGTGGTTCTATCTGTATAATTGTTTTCTTCCAGGTTAGCTTTCTCTGCTAATTTTTAAATTCCATGACAGCAATATGTCTTCTTTATATCTAATTCTCCGGTGTTTGGAACAGCACACCCCATCCTGCCTGCTGGAGGACTAGAAGCACGTATGCTGAGTCTTTCAGTTCTAGGGCAGTACAGAAGCACCGCCTTGAAGCTCACAGGTTTTTGCTTCATGCCCATTTTCCAGACAGGAGAGGTTTGGGCTGAGCTCCATCTCCCTCATACTGTGAACAACCAAATAGCTCTTGGCCTGAATTTCACTCTAAGCTGTCGCACCACACCAGACAGTATGTCCTTTCTGACCATAATCAGGTTTTTCTCATTTTGCAGGGTTTAAGAGCTGAATTTCCAGCTGCCAGCAAGTGTTTATTTGTGTCTCTGTCTGACAGTGGGGAAGCTTTCTTCTGCTGTCCCTTCCTGCTTGACCTCATACTTAATAATCCCACCATCACACCGCGCCCGCTCCCTGGCAGTCGGTGCTATTTGCTCTTCTTTGCAGAGCCTACCTTGGGTAGACTGCTGATGTGGAAAAAGACTCTCTGGCTCCCTGACGGGTTTTCAAATACAGCTCCTTTATTGAGGTTCAGAGACATCTGACTAGTACCAATGGTGATTCTTAACCAAAAAGGGGGAGCAGGGTTGCTGGGCTGCAAGGCTGCTGCTCCATTCTACCTTTCATCTGAGCCTCAGGCACCAGCTTCCCTCATAGGTGAGGCAGATATTTCTGAGCAGTGCACAGTGATTCTTACGTTACACCTACCTCCCACAGTTAGGGCATCCTGTGAGTTGTTGAGTTGCTAAAGACCAAAGGCCATGGAATCAACTACAATATGGCAAAACAACAAACAAACAAACAAACAAACAAAACATAAGCAGCTCATGAAGAAGAGAGGAGAATCTCAACCTGAAATTCTGCAGTCTTACCTTAAGACCTCAGTTATTGGCCTGTTCATTTTGTGCCTTTGGGAAGGCTCCGAGCCTCTGCGAGCTTCATCTGAAGAATAAGATGGAGAATATGAAAGTGCAAAGGGCACTTTGGCCTTTTAGGTGCAGTCAGTGTCTGAGGAACCCTTCTTATTGGGAAACTGCAAGGGGAGAGAGGATGCCGCAAGGTAATTGGCATCCTCTTAGGTGCTGACACAAGCCTGGCCTTGCAGCTGTATCTGTTTTGCTGCCCCTTTCATCTCATCCTTTGGAGGTACCCAGCACAGAGGAAGCCTGTGATACCTGCACCTCCATGTTTGCCTCCATGTTGGATGAACTGATCTCTTGAAACTCTGAGGGCACTTGTGTCTCCACCTATTAAATGCACTCTTTGAATGGTTGGGAAGGATTGAGGTGGTGTAGTGAGAGTATTATTTCTTACAAATGGCATGTTATACCCAATGTTGAATGGCCATTTTCATTGCTTGATGCAGCCTTTCTGCTTTGTGTTTTGAGGGAGGGTTTCCCTTCTTTTTCATTAGCTCTAGACGGTGAGCAGAGTTGAGACTCCTACATAGCTGTGTGGTCTGTGCTGTTGAATTTCAACCTTTCCATGGCCCAAAGAGACAGAATAATTATTACCATCCTCCAGGTTACATTGGAAGAAACTGGCCTCTGGACAAGTAGGACTTCTGTGAGGTCACCCAATCAGGAAGTCACGGCACAAGGTTTTGAAGCCCAGTGTGCCTGACTCTGAAGTGTGCTGCTTTCCCCTCACCATCTCCCTGGACTGGGACTGTTGGATCTACCTGCAAAAGTCTACCCACTTCTCTCTGACCAGAGTTCCCCTTGGCACGATCAGGTCCAGGACCCTTGAGCTCCCCTAACTACAAATGGAGGTCCTTATGCTCCATTTGGGCAATCCTTGGCAGGCAGCATGGATCAAGCCTATGGGTATTAGCAGAGAAATAACCACAGCATCATCACACGCTCTAACTGTGTTTGATCCACTGGCTAATGGGTCATTAGCAAAGGAGAGGAATTGTAGGTGTGTCTTGCCCTGTGGTTGTTGCCAGATCAATGGCCATTTATCATCCTCTGACTTCCCTGCCTGGGGTGCAGGCCATGGCATCAGATTGATGCTGGCATCAATTCCTGGGAAAGCAAACACATTTAATAACTATCCTGGTGCGAGGCAATGCCTTTCAGGCCCTTCCTCTAGTGGGATCCCACGCCTGCCTGTGTTGGTGTTCCTCTGGTCAGAAACAGACATTGGCATCTCGGGATTCTCTGCATGCAAAACTAAGGCCCTGGGGGCACACTGGAGATGGCGCGTTTGGTCCCAAAGGCTCCCAGCAAGCCTGCTGCTCAAAACAGCACTAGCTAGACAGAATCAATTTCCCATTGACTTTTAGCTCCATCTCAGACACAGTGTAATTCTCGTCTGAGGGTTTATAAAGGCCATTGACTGTCTTATAAAAGATTTAAACACTCACCCTGTGGCATGTGGGAGCTCTATCCATCATGATGCCTTTTTGACAATTCGTGTGGGGGAGGATTAGCTGGGGAAGGATGGTTGGTGTTCCCAGGGCAAGAATGGCTTGGACAACCAGTGCCTATAGGACCTGCCTCTGAGAAGCACATGGATCAATTGAGAGAGCCTGCTATTAATCACTCACGGAGATCTGCACAAGGACTCAGGCTCCCTTGATTTAGTCTCAGAGCACATCCTGTGGGACACACAAAAAACCTTACCCCAGCACTGGCTCTGCCAGAACCAAGCACATACTGGGGGCGTGATTCTAATCCGAGGCATCTCTTTATCAGGTCTAAAAGATTGTATAGTTATAACAGTGCAAATCACGATGTGGCTTTGCACTTGAATAGCTCCATTCCATATGTTAGTCTGCTTCTATTCTCTTCTTTGACCTTCAAGCTAAGTCTGGAAGGCAGCAATGCCAGGACTGCTGTGCTCATTTTGAATATAGGAAAATGGAAACTCAAAGAGATTGTGTCTACTTGGCCAAGTTAATGTCAATTTCCAAGCAAAAGAGCATCTTCAACTTTTTTCAATCTTCTCTTCTACTGCTTAATCTCTTTCCATATACCCACCTTATAGCCAGTCAACTGCTAATTTTTTTTAAATAGTCAACTGCTATGTCTTAAAAACTAATTTTATTGGTACACTTTTGATATATGCAATTATCACCTTCATTGAGGGAAAACTAGGAAACGAGATGATAGCCTTTCCCTCTTGGAACAGCTCTGTCCATGAGCTGATAGAGACTGGGAATTGCTATATTGCATGCAATGAACTCAGTGTTATAGTAGGTTAACATAAGAAATACAGGAGCATAAGGAATGTGAGAGTCAGGGCTCTGTGGTCAGCGGGGGCTGGTGGCCATAAGCATGCTATGGGACATAGTCACAGGGTCCGAAGCATGAACAAATCCCATATGCTGGGGTTGTTGTACCCATGACAAATCTTTGAGAATAATGCATGAGGCTTAGTGTGTGGCATGACCAGAGTCACGATCTAGACCCTATCCCTTGCCAATGGTGGCTCTCATCTCTTTTCCTGCTCTCTCTATTTTGGTCAGACTGCCCTTTAGGTGGCCTGATGGGTACACTCAGTGTCTCTCACCTCAGAGCTCTGCCTTGGCTTTATTTTCTGCCCAGGTGCATTTTCCAGTAGATATCCTGAAACTCATAGCCCCACTTCCATCGAGCCTTTCCTCAAATATCTTTGTTTTCGGTTAGGCCCAGTCTGATCCCCCGGTTCACGCAGGTAACCATCTCATCCCTATCCCCAGGCTCTAGATCTTGTCCTGCCTCACATCTTCATTTTTAATATTTTTAAAATTAATTTAATTGGTACACTTTTGATATATGTAATTATCACATTCATCATAGGGAATTTGTACCTGCACATAATATATCTTGGTTCTGTTTTCTCTGATTCGCCTTCTCTTCCCTCATCTCTTCTTCCCCTCTCCATTTACAAAAGTTTTGTTTCCATCTATTCTCCTTGCTTCCCTTTCCCCTGCCTCTCCTTCCTCCTGCCTCTCTCTTCTATTTTCTTTCCCCATAGTATTCACTACCTTCTAACCATAGTGGACTTTGCATCTACACTATGGCTCACACTGATGGCTTTCTCTCTCAGAGTGTAAGCATCACAAAGGCAGGGATTAGTGTCCCTCATTTATCACAAATGCTTAGAACATACCTGGCGTGGTACAGACACTCATAAGGATTTATAAGGTGAATTAACAAGTGCTGGCCTTGACTGATTAGCAAACAGAAAGGTTGGAATTTATTACTGTGCATGATAGAGTTGTGCAGCTATATTGTATTTTGGAGAGGTCTCTTCAGCGTTTATGTGGAAAAACAAATAATGTCTCAGTTGCTTTTCTCTATTGCTGGGACAAAACACATGACACCCCAAATTAAGGAAGGATATGTTTATTTAGCTCACAGTTAGTGGAGGTTTCAGACCATACTCGGCTGGCTCCAAGGCAGAGTGACACATGTCGCCGGAAAACAGCAAAGAGCAAAGAGAGGGGCAGCAGCCATGGCATCTTGCTAACCTCTTTCCCCTCTTTACAGATGGGTATAACACTCACACCCATAATCCCAGCACTGGATCATGAATTAATCACAAACTCTAGGAGCCACCCTCCCATGACTGCATGAAGCTTTGGGGGGACAACTAGACATAAACCATAACAGATGGTATCAGGGAGACATAATCTAGGTGAGGACTTTGGGAAAAGGTGAGGAACGTGAGGGCCACTGAGAGGGAGACATCCATGTAGATTAGTATACTTGACTTTCTGAGTAGCCTGCAAGGCAGGAGTAAAGCTACTTGTTCAACTTGAGACCAAGGAATGGGGAGAAAATCTAGTCTTTAATTGACTCCTAGACCAAGGAAGGAGAAAATATGTTGTGAAAAACCTGTGTATATGTGCTTGTGTGCATGTCTGTACTAAGGGAGGGACCTACGTTGGATCAGAGACTGTGCTAGTGATGTGAAGGGCACTGTGCACTTGGTTCAGATGGTGAGGCCATTTAACGAGGAGCTACCCTGGCCACCAGAGGTCTGGAGCTGTACAGAATTTTTATCTGGCTCAGTAGAATGCCAGTGGAGAGAAGGCAACACAGTAGTTACCTTGCTTGGTATTCTAGGGGTGGGAACAAAAGTTCTGGTAAGAATGACTTTGGCTCAGAGAACAAGTTTCTTGGTAGGAATCAGAGTCAATGGCTCAGCATCTCTTGTTTTATCTTGGGCTTTGGGCATTGAGTACATCCTAGCTCTGCACCTCTTCCTGGAGGCTCTGGTGTTGTCACTTCCTTCCCCATCTTTATCACATTGCTGCATGATCTCTTGTGTCTCCTTAATCAGGGTTTTGTGTCTATCACAGCCTCTGTGCTAACACAGGTGAGCCCAGCTCCTAAGGGTTTTCTCATATTGTACCATGTGGGCCCTTGGTTTCTTCAGCCAGACATCTTCACCCCAGGAGCAAAGGGCCATGTTTCTGTCCCAACTCTACTATAAACAGTGGGAAATACTCCTTCTTTTTAAAATTTTAGGGTCCTCATCTAGCAAGAATGATATTAAGGACTTCCCTGTATATATGAATGACAGGATCTAAGGATTGAGGGATGAAGCACGTATGTGCTTTGTGGATGGAAAGAGGACCATTGGGTCATGGATTTGCAAATACTCCATGAGATAACATTCAGGTCATATGAAAGTTGCCTCTCAGTAACTTTGTTGCATGTTACATTTGGAGGTAGAGGGAACTATTTCAAGAAATAACAATGTAAAGCCATTCCTGAAAAAAAACACTTCCACTGTGCTATAGAAATATTCCAATTTGGGTCACATTTGATGGCTTTCTTTTGAAAGTTCTGAAAAACATTTGTCTCCTAAAGCATTTTGTAAAAGAAGTTGCACACAGTCAAGGGGGTGCTCCCATCCAGTTAGATTGTTAGTTACCAAATTTCATCTAGCTGTGTGTTTGGTCAGGTTTCCAACAGTATGACTATCTAAAACAATAAATTTATAATGACAAAATGATTATTTTAGACAATCTTATTCATGATCAATAACACTCACTGTTATGATTTGTGTGTATTTGTCCCCTCAAAGCCTCATGCAATCATGGGGCAGACTTCTACAGTGATTAACTCATGATCCACTGGGACTATGAGTGTGAGTACTTTTCAAAACCTGAGGCAGATAACCCCATTCCTGGTACCAAATTCTGCCTCAGTTACTTTTTAATCATTGCTGTGGCTAAACCTGACCATGTGGATTATGAGCTTTGGAGAATGGCTTATGGGAAGAGATAGGAAAGGTTTAGTGGATTTTAGTCAGATTTATGTTGAGAATCAAGAACAAATAGCCCAGCAGGATGATTTAAAATGTTGTGAGTTTGGCCAGAAAGGAAGCTCCAATAAAACTGTGGACTGCAAAAATAGAGGTAAGAGGATCTCCATTGCTGGGAAGGAATGTGAGAATGGAAAGGATGGGCTGAATATTTGAATATTCCACCATCACAGAAGGTGGCAGGTCTCTACCCTTTGAAGCCTCAGAATTGCAAAGGTCAGGGACTTTACCTTGAGGGCAAAGCCCTAAGTCCCATGTTCCAGAATGGCAGCAGTGGCCTCACCAGGTTCCACAGTGGTGCTGGCATGGAGAGTTTATTCCTTAGAATCAGGGTCAGAGTCCTCAGGCCATGCACTCAACCTCCACAGCCAAGAGAGAAGGAAGCCTGGTTACTGCTCCAGCTGGCAGCAGACCCTGGCATCATTCACTTTGTGTTAGTTTTAGGCGCATTCAGAATGCAAGAGTTCTGAGGTTAAGAAGGCTTCCACCTAGGTTTCAGAAGAAGGCCCAAGAGGCCAGGTGGTGTTCCCTTGAGAGTGAAGTTGTGAGTCAGACACCTATTGAGTGGAAATCCCAGAAGATGGGAAAAGCCAGGAATGTGGATCATCTAAGGGAAGTTGCAAGGAGGGAGCAAAGCTGGTCTAAGAGAGAAGCTGTGGGAGCACCACAAGATGTGCCATCGGTGGAGCCACATGGTGCTCACAATTTGCCACAGATTTCTTTGAATATTCCACATGGAACTACAGGACTTAATGTGGCCCTTCTAGATTTAGGTCCTAGGGCTTGGCATGCTGCTGTGTGTACCTTTTTGGAATGGTAGTGCTTGTTTTGTGCCACCGAATGTCAGAAGTTAGCTTTTCTTTTGTGCAGGGGCTCACAGCTAAGAGTTTGCTTTAGATCTTGGAGGAGACTTGGGACTTGGACTTTTCAGCAATGCTGATATTTCTGGGACTTTGGCAACTCTTAGAGATGACTAAAATGTCTTTTGCATAAAGGGATGTGCATGAGTCTTTGAGGGTCCAGGGGTGGATGTCATGGTTTGTGTGTATTTGTTCCCCCCACCAAAGCCTCATGCAATCGTGGGGAAGACTTCTAGAGTTTGTGATTAATTCATGATCCACTGGGATTATGGGTGTGAGTGCTGCTGGGATTATGAGTGTGAGTACTATTCCCAGCCTGGGGTGGATAACCCGAATGTAACTTAAGGGAGACAGACTTGCTCTCTGTAGACATTGTTTTTGTTACTCTTCCATTTTGCTCTTGCTCATTGCCACCATCATGAAAGGTTGCTCTCTGCCACGTGCTACTCTGCCTCGGAGCCAGCTGAGTATGGGCTGAAACCACCAGTAACTTTGAGTTAAATAAACCTTTCTCTTCCTTATTTTGAGTGTCAGGTATTTTTCCCAGCGACAAGAGAAGAGTAACTAAGACACCCATCCTGATGCTTTGGGTCTGTGGCAAGGTAGGACATCATGATGGGAGTGTGTGGCAGAGAAAAGCCTCTCATTTCAAGGCCAGAAAGAAAAGAGAGAAAGAGGAGGGAGTTGGGGTCCTACAATCTCCCATCTGTGTTCTACCCCAATGACCTAAGGACCTATCTGTGGGTCTCACCTTTTAAAGGTGCCACTATTTTCCAAAAGTGTCACTCTAAGGGACAAACCTTTAATACTTTTTCAAAAAAGGAATATTCAATCCAAAGTATACTAGCTCTCATGGAGGCTTTGCTCATTGCAGCCAGATCATAAAAGGCCTTGCTTCGACTCCGTGCTGCCGAGATTAGATTTTCATCCCGTGATTGCAGTGTGAATCACTTCACAATGCTTCAGTGAAATTCCAATATTCCTTCTTTGGAATGGAGTAGGGTCAGATGTGGGCATTACCTATCTCTGGGTAAGTGTGGAGATCCAGAATTCATCACTGATAGACAGAGAGATGGGAAAGATTAAAAAGCTATTAAGCCAATAGAATCAGAATTGATAGGAAATTTTGAGTTATTGAATGGTAGAAATGAGGGAGAGATTTGAGTCTTGTACAAATCCATGTCTACTATTGTCCTTCTTGGAGAAATTTTGTGAGAAGACAGAAGGCAGGGTCAGGGAGAGGTGAAAGAGCAGAGTGAAGTGTAGGCCAGTCTTTGAAGAAGCTAGTGTATGTGAAGAGCCTGGAGCAGAGGCTGGGGGCATAGGTATTAAGGAAGATTTATTTTGCTTTTTCATGTGTGGGAACTCTGAGCATATTTATATGCTGAGGGGATGGGATCCTTAGTGACAGGAAGCTTGACAATGCAAAAGCAGAAGTGATAATTGATAAGCAAGATTCCTGGAAGGGTGTGTGGGTCCAGAGGACAATGAAAGCAACACCTCTTACTCTAAGGAGGTAGATGTGGTTAGAAGAGGTGTGGAAATTTCTAAATGTGTGGGCAATGAAATGAAATGTTGAGGGAGTTTTTGCTCAATCTCTCTATTAACACTTTGCAGTACAAATATTTCTACTGTGAGTCGGAGTGTGGAGGTGGGCAGTGGTCTTGAGGACAGTGTGTCAGAATCTACTTCAAGAAATATTAGGGGTCTTCCTGAGGCCCAAATTGGGCCAATGTCACTGCTGTGGAAGGACTCAGGACAGAGCCAGGTGAAGTCATTTCCTACAGCGTGAGAAACATCTCTCAATGGGAGCAGCAACAGGGGCAGATGGTTGTATTCTCCTGGAAAATGTGGCAGAAGCGCGGTAGTGAGAGAACCCAAGGGCTGATTAGAGGGGCAAATCCCAGGGACGGAATGAGGGGAGGATTAATTTGTAGGCTCCTGTGTGCCAAGAACAATGGTAAAGTTTGGACATCATGATAAAGTCAGACCAAAGAGGTCATGTGACTCAGGGAGCTGAGAAGAAGTAGGGAAGACTCAGAAGTTGGACTGATGATTTTAGAGCTCGAACATTTATAGGTGACTATGTGATCTGGAGCATAGCAGGTGACAGTGGACCAGAGGTGATGAAGTGGGCAGTAATGTGATGCCAAGCACAATCCTAAATGTTTTGACTGGATTTTATCTTTAAATCTCACAAAGCACCCCTGTTTTGAATATGAAGCACCGAGGCATGGAGTGAAAAAGCAACCTGTTCGAGGCACCAAAACTAATCTATAGCTGGCAGGTAAAGCAAGGGAGGTATGCTTTTCCAGTCTGTTTTTTTTCCCCCCGCACAACCTGCAAACAATTGAATGGCTCAACTAGGTATGTGTTCCTGTCCCTTATGATGATGGAAAAGTTTGAACTGGAGAGGAAGGTGATGCAACGGGAACATCATCCATAAAATGTTGACTTGTACCAAAACGATAGCAACCGTGTCCCTTTCCAGGCCAGCCCCACTGCTTGCGGCCACTTTAGCTCTGGGCTTCAAACAGTGCATAGGACTCAGCATCAAGTGGACTCTCAGCTGCCCCACATAGTGGCAGGTGATGTGTCTGGCACCTGGAAATTGGAGTGGGCACAAGATTCAGGTCACAGCCACCTGTGGTGTCAAGCAAAGGGGCAGCTTTGATATGTCTCTGCTACTTATCTAGAGTAGGGAGCTTGTCCCACAGTGAAAATAATGTCACCCAGGGCTGCTTGTTGACCTAGGAGGGTGTGGCTGCTGAGTACTTCAACATACTGCCTCATCAGGCCAAGATGTACAATTTTCCTGGGACTCTATTTTCAAAGAGGTGTCAGGACTACAGATGCATCTCAAATTGTGGGGTCCCTTTCTTTGGAATAATTATCTTGGTATAGTTTTGGAAGAAGCAAGTGAAACCATGAAAATACTTCAGTCAGTTGCCAAGTCTGTCCTGTTATGCCAATTTCTTTTCTTTTTTTGCTCTATCTCAAGTATCATTTCTTCTGTTTACCCCAATATAAAGTGATAGTGTGGTGTGGGAGAAATATCTTTATTCACTTGTTTATTTGGTAACTATATCTTCAAGAAATAGGGAAGCATATGCCTTGAAGAAAAGAGGTTTGGGGTTTAACCCTAAGTGTGGGGGGCATACATAGGCAGAAGCCACATCATAACAATTGGTGTATGTCACAAAGGAGCAAGGCATTTAATCCTAGCAGATCTCTATGACCTTGTGAGACTTTGTGAAACTCTTCAATCCTCAGTTTCCCTGTGTAGTGAGTGGGTAAGTTGTCTCAACATGACATAATGTTGGTGAGAAAACAGAAAGAAGACAGCAGCAATGGCCCAGTACAGTGCTTTGAATGCAGCTGTATTCAGATCTGTTAATTCCTCTTCCTTCAGATCCTTGATAGAGTACCCCATCTCCCCAGACAAACAGGCAAGCTGATACCTGGCAGTGGCTAGGAGGGGTGCATTTTTATTCCTGCATGGTAGGTGCCAAAGTTTTTTGGCATTCATGAATAGCTGTTTTTGATGTGGACATCTTGATTGGCACAGAGAAAAAGCTATAAAAAGTCCAGTTTGGAGTTCACAATGACCTTATTGCACAGCTTGCCTCCTTCCCTGGGTTGCCTAGTCTACAGTGGGCACTCAGAGGAAGTGGGAGGATCTGCTTGGTTCCGGCAGTGCCCAACAACTTTTGAGTCTGGGATTGAACCAACTGTGATATAGTCTGTATTGTTTCACAACTTGGGAGAATAAAATTCCATTTCTTCCTTCAGCATGGTCTCTGGATGACCCAGGACTATTCCCAGTGGCCATATCCAGGATAGTGTTGATAGTGTTTCTGGACCTGGAGTAAGGTCTGTTGGGTCTAGTGAGGTCCATCCTTGCTTTGGCTTTGTCTGGAGTCTGTGCTTCATTTTTGCTTTGTGAGGTGTTTGAGCTTGGGAATTTTATCATCTAGAGTGATCGTGTCCTCCTCTCACACACGCTGTGCCATTTGTTCAAATATGAGAAGCATCATGATTCTCTGAAAAGATCAGTGTTGAGGGAGGCCACCTTGGGCCAACTGTTGACTTTCAGCCTCTCTGAGTCTATTATGTCAGACTGCGAGTTACTGTGAAAAGGCCAACAATAGAATGCATGAGAAATATGCCATGCAAAATGCACAGGACTTGATAGATATAAATTATAGTTTTATTTATATTATTCTTCAACTTATAGATCACGGCTGACATGTTGATGATGGGCTTCAAGAATGTGCCAGATATTTTTGTTAAAATGCTATTAATCCTTTTGGACATTAATAGATAATAGGAATAAAAATTCCTCAATGTTTATGCTCTCATTATTCGATTTTTAGAGCAATGTTCAGATGGTTGGTGTGAAGTTTTCAGGGTATATTTTCAGAATTATTTTAGTTTAAAAAATCAATGCATTATCCTCTATGATGTTAATGGAGATTAAGAGGATGAAATTCACAATGTTGTCAATGTTAATTTTAAAAGACCTCCAGATTTCTCAGACTCAGTGAGCTGGAGGAAAGGCGATGACCTGGGTTGAGGATGCGACTGGTCATTACCCCGGGTTCCCCTCTGTCTTGAGTGTACATCCATTCAGGCAACTCTGACCTCACTGTGCCCCCCATTCCCCAAGCATCTGCCATGGCTTCTTACTGCTCAGTGGGGTTTCTGGAGTCTTGATGTTGCCCTCCCCCTTTGACATTCTTCTCCCAACTGTACCCATCGATGATCTGTGTTCATGCATCCATTACTGTGCTCTGTTGAGTAATTGCTATAGAGTTGCTTGTTAGTTTGGGCAAGATTAGACCCCTGAGGGGAATCTCCAGGAGATGGTTGCATCATGATCATCCAGGCCATCTCTCATAAAAGAAGCAGTTGCTTTCTGAACTGTGTTTAGGCCAAACTTGCTTGCTTCAGAGATTTTTTTTTCCCAAAGAGACCAGAGAGGAGAATCATGCCCATACGGGTGTGGTAAAATGTGCTAAATAAACCACTGCCTGCTGGAGGATTCTCACAGATGCTTTGCTTTTTAAGGTAATGAAGTCTTGACAACTAAGTGTGACCCACAGAACCTGTAAGGAACAACGGCCCCTCTTATAAACCTGCTTGGTTATAACATATATACCTCATTTGTCCTATAGACTGTGAGCAAGCTGGCATGTATTTGACTTTGTGAAAGGATGGTTTCTATCATGGCATCTGTTCAGGATATACTCTGTAAAATTCACCAAAGGCACCAAAACTGTTGCTTCCCATGTGTCTTCTTACCTGATCATTTGGGAATCAGGAAGATTCCCAAATGCTGGGTAGCCTGACCATCCCCCATCTCAAACATGAAAAGTGGACATAGAATGACAGTAATGAGTGGTCTCTTTAGAACAGTGTGCAAATTTTATATTTCTGTAACAAATAATCACAAATGGGGTGACTTAACCAATAGTTTACTATTTTATAGTTTTGTAGGCTAGAAGTATGCCTTACTTCTCAGTGGGCTGAAGTCAAGGTATGGACAGGACCATGCTCTTGTTCGGAGGCTCTGGGGGAAGACTCCCTGCCCTGCCTCCTCCAGCTTGTGGAGGGTGCCTGCATTCTTTGGCTCATGGCCCTGAATCCATGTACAAAGCCAGAAATGTCAAGCCTCTTCGACCACTTCACCCGCTTCATGGCTTCTTCTGAGTCTCCCCTGTATCTCTCTTCTACTTTTTTTGGTGGTACTAGGACTTGAGCCCAGGGCTTGCACACGGAGGTATTTCCCATATATTTTTGTTCATTTTGAGGTACAGTGTCCCTAATTCACTAAATTTTCCACAGTGTTTTAAAGTTAGGATCCTCCTGCTTCAGTCTCTCAGAGTGCAGGGATTCCATGCATTTACCACAATAACTCACATCCATCTTCACTACAAGAGCCACTGTGATCTTGGCCCTTCTGAATATCCACAATAATGATGCTATTCAGTTTCTTAGGAATGTTAATCAAACCCATCTGCAACTTTACATCCTCCTTGCTATCATATTCCCATGGGGGCGTTTATTATGCTGACAGCCCTTACGGACTAGGATACATGGTTTCCAAATCCATTTTGCCTTCACCTGGAGTGAAGAAATTATATATGCAAGAGCTACCCACGCTGAGGTCTCATTTATTGAGAAACTATTGGCTGCAGCTATGATAAAACCCTTGATAAGTCAGTCAGATGTCTTAATTATTTCTTCCTACAGAAACGCAGTGTAAGTTAGGGGAGGAGGGGTTCACTTTGGCCAGTGGTTTAAGTCTGTGGTTGGTTAGCTCTATGGCAGAAACAAGCCAGCAGGAGGTCAGGGTGGAAGGAAAGGTGCTCGGGTGCTCAACACGTGGGAGCCAGGAGGCAGAGTGAAGGAACGACCTGGGAAGAAGAACGGCCCTTTCACATCATGCCTACAGGAACTCTGCCTGCTCCTCTTGACAAAAGGTCAGTCATGTACCCAGTGGACTGATTCATCCTCACTATGTCACCTTCCAAACAGATGATTTTTCAGGGGACATTTCGTGTATAAACCGTGACAGTCAACTCACTGACTATCAGCCTGAATTTTCCTAAAGGAAAGTTTACTAATACATGCTACATACCTGAGAGTCCAGGATGCTGGCTGCCTTGTGCTAAGCAAGACTACAGGTGAGTGCAAAGCGAGAGAGGCAATGATGGTGGCTTCACGCTCCAGTACACCTTCAGGGATTCACAGAGGAATCAGAAAATAACATCTGCACTTTGTCCTCACACCACAAAGTATCCACGGGATTAATGTGGCGCACATTGCCCTTGCTACCTGAGGCTTTTCTCTAACATATGTGATGGCTGGCCTGTAACAATTTGCTTGTGCAGTTTCCTCATGCTGGACAACATTGCCCTCTTTACTCGATTTATATATCACTCAAGTCTCTTTTCTCCCCTCACCATTCCCCCCAAAAAACTTCTATGCTTTTATCCTTGGTCTGGGTTTGGTAGATTTTATGTGCATTTTCATATCTTTTTTTTTTTTAACTGATCATAAACTTCAGATTTCTAGAAACCATGCTTTCTTAGGGATTTGGGAAACAGTAAGAACTCTTTCTTTCTTTTTTTCTTTTTTTTTTAAATTTACTCTGAGTCAGGGTCTCACTCTGGCTTTGTAGCCCAGGCTGGCCTCAAACTTACAGCAATCCTCTTATCTCAGCCTCCCAAG
>NDGM011015213.1:0-11813 GCA_002564305.1 Octomys mimax | reverse complement strand
CTATCTATCTATCTAACCATCTATATATGTATGTTTTAAAGTAACAAATATTTCTGAAGCTCTACAAATTAATGGCTGCATTCAAAGAAATATAAAGCAAAGACTAGAGCTGCTTTTACTCTATTATACAATACTTTTCTGTTATTGCCAAGCAATCTCTAGGGCCCTGTAAAGTAGCTTCTGAAAAACAAGAAAGAAAAATCAAGTTCATAATTTGAGTTCTTCGTATATTCTAGATAGAAGTCCTCTGTTCGAGTGATTATTGCTTAAGATTCTTTCCCATTTTGTTGGTTGTCTTCTCACTCTGTTGATGACTTCCTTCCTTCCTTCTTTTCTTCTTTTCTTCTTTCCTTTCTTCCTTTCTTTAACAAATTTATTTTATTTTTTTATTATTATTTTTTTGGCAGAACCGGGGATTGAACTCAGGCCCTTGTGCTTGCCAGGGAAGTGCTTATTCCACTGAGACATCTCAGCCTCAACAATTTTATTTTTAAAAGTAAAAGTAAGTGGAAAAACAGAAACAGTAACAGGCATCAGTACAAATGGTACAGGATTACAAAAAAAGGAATAAATATTTAACAATGATTGTTTGTGATTTCTTTTGATGTGCAGAAACTTCTCTATAATGTGAGTTGTTGATTCTTTGAAGTATTTCCCATGTAGTTTTGGTTTTCATTCATGAACTCTCTTCCTACCCCTATGTCTTGGAGATCCCCCACCTACTTTCTCCTCCAGTAGATTTAGTGTTCTTTTTTTTTAAATTTTGTTTCATAAAGAGAGTACAAAATAGTATTAAAACAAAAATTACAAATGTTATGGAATTTCACTTAAAGTAATATGAATTTCACAATATTTGTTGTAATTCATAGTGTTGTCTTCCAACTAGTTGTTCATCTTATCAGATACATGCATGCAAAAGTGGAAGAAGAAAAAAAGAAAGAAATGTTTAAGAAATTAAGAAGAGAAAAAGGATGAACAATTGAAAAAAGGAGACAAAACAAATTAAGCATTATCTGTTCCTTTCCTTGGACGAGCAGAAATCCATACTACAGTTGTCCAAACCATCCTGTTTATACAAACACACACACACACACATATATATATCTATATATATCTATATATATATATAGATAGATATAGATATAGATATAGATATTTCCTAGTGCTTCTGTTCTAATGTTTAGTTTTTTTTGTTTTTTTTTTTGTATTTATTACAGGGTATACAGGGTCTCACTATGTAGATCAGACTCATAGTGATCCGCCTGTGTTCAGCCTTCCAAGAGCTGGGATTACAGGTGTGCCCCACCACGCCCCGTCTCAGTTGTATCTTGAGTGCCTGGGAGCGGGGCTGGCATGGCATGAGGGGTATCAAACTGGCTTCTGTGTCTGCCTACACAGGCATTTTAACCTGCTGAGATATTTGGCTGGCCCTTAATGTGTAAATCTTTAATCCATTTTGACTTTAGTTTAATGCATGGTTGTTCTTTAAAATACAATTTAAGAAAATAATTTAAGTTCTAATAGCAGCTATAATGAGAAACAGGTGCCAAATAAAAGTCAATACAGAAGTGAGGTCAAAGCCAGTCTCAACTACATAGTGGGACCCAGTCCCATAAAACAAATAACAAAAAAGGTCCAATCTGGGCTGGCCAAATAGCTTAGTGGATTAAAGTGCCTGCTTAAGCAGACACAGGGGCTGTGAGTTCCATCCCCGGGCCTGCTGTGCCGGCACCATCCCTGGGTCCCATGAGAGCTGGATTGAGACTGGGTGTGGTGGAGCGCATCTGTAATCCTAGTACTTGGGAGGCTGTAAACAGGAGAATCACTACAAGTCTGATCTACACAGTGAGACCCTGTACACTCTCTCCTAAAATACAAAAATAAGTCCAATCTGTTCCTAAACTATTGGAGGTGAAACAGTCCTCAAGACTTGCTTGTGCAGGTGTTGTGCATTTTGTAATCCAAGCATTCTGGAGGCTGAGGCAGGACAAAGCCATGAGTTTGAGTCCAGCATGGACTACATGGACTCAACAGTGACAGTAAGATCCCATCTTAAGAAAATAATTGCTTCCATACAATCCAGAAAATTAGATGTTGACACTGAAATAAAAGAGTCATTGTTAATGTCTATTCATTACTTTTCAAATGGTTATTAAAGTTTAAGATGTAAGTACTTTGGGCCTTTACACTTTCCATGTAATAAGTAACCTAGTAATTATTTATTAGACTTGCACAGCTATGGCATAAGAGCAACAGAAAACAACTGAAGTTTCTGAGAAAGCAAGAAGATGGGGAATATCTTCCCTACGCACTTTAACAACGTAGAATTCTCTTACATCAGACACGTCAGACAAAATCTGTGTTGCGTGGAGACCAATCAGAAATTTAACACATACCAAACTAATACTGATGAGTTTGATTTTTTGTAAGTTTGATTTATATTCTTAGAATATTCTTTGTGTCTTTGAATTTTGTTCGGTCTCATGAAATTCAGCTTCTTACTACTGTTTTTATTCAACTGATGCCATATTTATGTTGATATTTTGTTTTTATTATACTTTTATTTTACATGTGAAGAGGGTTCTTTTGTAGCAGCCTACACATTTCAAAATTGTCATTTTAAGATTTCCCTCCTACTGGAACAAATTAGTGTTTAAAATGTTTACCATGAAAGCCCTAATTGTTCCTTAATTCATTCACCCTCAGTTAAATTTTAATTAGGTTATTTATTTAGTTCATTTCACAATAGCCCTTTTTGTTCTACAGGTGCCTTTGATGGCGAGTATTAATGAGCTAATGTAAAATAGTTCTCTGAAAAGAACATCTATGTGATTCTTTGATCTACGGAAGCACTGCAATTTTGTCACTCATTAGCTTACCAATGTTGAGAATAAAGGGCACCATTAACTCTTACAGAGAAACTTTCAGCATAACTATAAAGGAAAAAATTAGAAAGCAATGTTCACCAACAATTAACTATACATACAGATTAATCCTTCTAAGATAGGACAGAAAAAAATAATATAATAAAACCATTTTGGTAACTTATTATACAATGTGTTTTCATGAACTATAATTTATATTTTTCCTTTAGGTACTGGGAATATTTCTGCAGTGTATAAGTGAGTTGAATATTTTTTAAGTTTGCTGAGGTACAATTAGAAATTTATTTTGTTTTGCAAGATAAATATATTATCCCTCCTCTCATATTAGCATTCTTAGCAAGAGTTTCATATATGCTGCATAAGAAATGTAGTGTAACATTCAGCAATACTTAGCAAATTTTTAGTGAGTGTCTAATATGTTTATCAATTTCTACTAGGAGCCGATCAGTGATGGACAAAGGAAGATATGATCTTTCTTTCCTTATGAGAGACATTCAGCTTCATAAATTGAGAATATTTTACTATAACATTTTATTTTAATATCATGGGCCTGTTACTGTACAATTTACCTCATAGTGACCAGGAATATTCAAGTGAAAAAAAAGAAAGAAAAAGAGAGGAATGGAAGATGGAAGAAGAGAGGAAGAGAAGGGGGGAGAGAGAGACAGAGATAGAGACAGAGACAGAGAGAGAGAAACAGAGACAGAGAGAGAGAGAGAGAAAATGAGAATGAGGGAAGGAGGGAAGGAGGGAAGGAGACAGAAAGAAAGAGAGAGAGACAGAGAGACAGAGAGAGACAGAGAGAGAGAGAGAGGAGCTAAAGGAGGAAGGGAAGAAAGGAGAATGAATGAATGAAATTGATTTGACTGCAGGGAATAGTGGCCTGGAGAACTGAACAGGCAGGAAAATGGTATATGAAATGAAGGTAGAAAGATATACAGCTTTGGAACTATCTTCAGGGACATTGCAGTAAATTTTTTTCCCTGTCTTTCTTTCTTCAAATGCAAGTTTCATGAGCACAAAAAAAAAAAAAATGGTTTGGTTCTTTCTTATATCCCAGATAAGAGCCCCAGAAGACTGCAGGTGCTTGAAAATACTTTTGAATAGAGGAAACAGAATATTGAGCCAGGTTGAGCATAAATTAAAGGTTGAATAATGGAAAAAAAAAAGTTGGAGGGACAGAGAATCTAGGCCTTAATTCATCATCAACTGTTATAGACTGAATATTGGTGTATTCCTCAAATTTTTATTTTGAAGTTCTAATTCCCACTTTGGCTGTGTCTGAGATAAGGCCTCTGAGTAACTAATTAAGGTTAAATGTTGTCATTAGGTCCATGCCTGTAAACACATTACCGTGGAGGCTGTGGGCACCTTAGCTATTTAGCGAAACTTGTGTCAGTGTTAATAAAATTTAAAAAGCGCACAAGTAAAGGCCAAGGGGTGTATCCTGGGTGAAGCTCCAGTTCCACTCAAAAATACAAGGATAGTAAACATGAGTCATGGATCTAGTAAAATTATCATCCTTATACAAGTAGATACCAGCCACCTCTCAGTTTTTGTCTATGAGTGTTCAATGTGAAAGTGGTTATTGACTAGCTGAGAACACTCATTAGAAGCTGTTACAGGTTATATTTAGGTGGACACCCACAGCCTCATGCACTCATAAGATTTTGGGAGATGGCTGGATCAGGGAGATGTGGTACTGAGCAGTAGATGATTCCACTGATAAATTTATAGCTAAATGTGATGCTGGGAGGTGAAGCCAGGTGGAGGGGATGGCTCACTGGGCGTGAGGCTGTCAGGCCTTGCTCGCTCCTTTGATCCCGCTCTCTGATTCCCATCACCATGCTACAAGCTACTTCTTCTTTGTCAGGCCCCTCTGCCATGCCAACCAGGGGCTGAAACCTCATAATGAACCTAAATAAGCCTCCTTTCTTTTAGTTTTCAGGCATTGGGTATTGTATTTAAGCAATTAGAAAGTAACTAGTGCAGACACCAAGCTTGCTAACATTTTGACCGTGGACTTCTAGCCTGCAGAATTATGAGACAAATTTCTCTGGCTTCAGCCACCCAGTCTATTGCATTTTGTTATGCAATTGAAAAAGTCTTCAGTTACCAAGCATTATAATTTAGTATATGTTTTATTTTAAAATACTTTATATTTTATTTGACATTGTTAAGCAAGGAAGTAGTAGAAAAACCACTCTGGCTACCTTATGGAAGAAGGTTGAAGGCTGTTGTGAAGTGGTAGTAGAACAGTTTAGATGAAGGCCAGCCAAATAGCTTAGCTGCTTAAAGTGCCTGCTTAGGCAGACACAGGGGCCAGGAGTTCAATCCCAGGGCCTGAGTGCTGGCCCATCCCAGAGGGCACACTGAGATGTCAATTGAGACTGGGTGTGGCAGCACAGGCCTGTAATCCCAGCACTCGGGAGGCGGTAAACAGGAGGATCACTTTGAGTCCGATCTTTGCAGTGAGACCCTGTACACCCTCTATACCCTGTCCTAAAATACAAAAATAAAATAATAAAAAGATAATAATAATAACAAAAAAGAAAAGTTTCATGCATCTAATGAGGTAGATTGGCAGAAGTTTATATCTAATTAGGGGCTGGCACGGCATGTGGTGCCAGGGATCGAACCCTGGTCCCTGAGCTTGCCTAGGCAGGTGCTTAGTCCACAGAGCTATCTCACTGGCCCTTATTTTGATATTTTTGTGATATGTTTGAGTAAAAGTATTCAAAGGGCAGTTGGATACATCACATGGAAAGGTGGTGGAAAACAGAATTGCTCTTCATTGGGATTTCTGTCACTTCAGTGTGTGATATTTTAAGAAGAATATGAAAAAGGGCCTAGAAAAAAAACTTTAATGAAAAATAACTTAAAGTTTACAAGAAGAAAGAGAGCTAGGAACAAAACATGCAATCATGAAAGAGAAAAATAAGACTTGAATACTTTTGAGAAAGAATTAGTGCAAGGCAATTTTCAAAAAAAATTCATATAGCAAAAATTTCCATGCAGGGCATAGTGTATTTCTGGGAAATATAAATAATTTTCCTATTTTTGAACCTGTGACAAAATCCAGTGGTGGGGACCCTATGACATGTGTAGCACAGGCAGCTACCTGTTAGCACTGAGCACTAAGAGGCTCGCTGTCTGTGTGTCATCTTCAAATACTTATTCAACTTAATTAAAATTTGATTTCCAGGACAAAGAAAATAAAGCTACTCTTGACTGGCTTCCCTAGCTTCCCATGTGTAGGTACCATCCAAGTTGGAGTGACAATTTGTTTAGCTGATTGAAAGCACTTATTCTCTTGCTATCCTGGTTTTAGGGCCATGTACAGGGGCAAATGCTACTCATTTAGAAAGAATATCTCATGTGTCTTATATAAAGCCATGTCAAGTATTTGACAGTCAAATTTTTCTTTATTTCAAAAATATAAATATATAATAGATAGATCTTTTGGAAGAAGTTATACTGGGATGGGAAAGAACATGTACCTTGGCAAAGTGACCGCATGGTAAAACTAGTTATGACACCAGGGTGATTGGCTGTACAATAAAAGAATGGTGATTTGAGTATTGGCTTTAAAATTGGAATTAATACATATGATTTTTATTTTATATTTATATGATTCATATCGTCTCTCTAATTTATTTATTTATTTATTTTGGTGGAACCGGGGATTGAACTCAGGCCCTTGCGCTTGCCAGGCAAGTGCTTATTCCACTGAGCCATCTCCCCGGCCCCTTCTCTCTAATTTAAAAAGTTGTGTTGTTTAATTCATTGAAGTCCCGTACTGAGATGATGATTGAAAAATATACATAAAGTTTATTTTCCACACATTCAGCTTCCTGTTGTCATCTTTCTGGGGAAAATGTAATCAAAAGATTAATGTATTATAGGCAATGGATGATGTTCCTCCAAATGGACTGCGAGTCAACAAAAGAAAATGAGTTTGACTGGGGCTGGAGATACAGCTCAGTGTGCAGCACCTGCCTGGTAAGCACAACGTCCCAGGTTTGCTTTCTGGAACCAGCCCGCTAAAGAACAAGACCAAGCAAGAAAAACAAAAAAAGAAAAAATGAGCTTCAGTATAAGAGAAAGGTTGAGTAAGGAAGTAAGGTAAAAGAACTTTAGATAAATAAGCACTATAGTGTTTACTGGCTTCATCCATTTTGGGGATTTTTTTTGAAGTAAGTACATATTTCTTGTTCCAACTTTTGTTTGTTTTATTATTTGTTTTGTTTATTTTACATTATCAATTTCCCATCCATATGACAATGATTTTTTCAAAAAATATTTTTAGAACAGTTACATAGTAACAGAAAAGTTACACAGGAGATACAGAGATTCTTATAAAACTCTTCTATTAATCTATTTTCTATTTCTGTACTACCTGGGCTAGATTCCTAATAAATACAAAAGGTTTATTTAGCTCACATGTTTGGGTACTGAAGGGCCAAACAGCCTAGTACTAGCTATAGGAAGGCTCTTCTGGTTATAAACATCCATTCACATTATGGTAAGTGGTCTTGTGGCAAGGGTGTGCGCAATAATGAAATTATGTGGCAATAGAGGGAGGCAGACAGAAAGGTGGCCCAGTCTCCTAAGCTATTTTATAAAAAGTCATTCACAGGAGCTCACTGGATTCTCAAAAGACCTTGTTTAATTCCCTCCCAGGGCAGCACCTCTAATCACCCAATTACTTCTCATGAGGCCCTACCCCTAAAGCTCCTCATTACCTCCAAAGATTGCCACACCGAGGACCAAACTTTCAACATGTGAACTTTGGGGAATAAACTTAACCAGACTACAGGACCCCTCTACCTGTCACATCTACGGTCTCTCTCACTGAGAACGTCTTGCATCAGTGTGGTAGGTTTATTATAATTGATGAGTCAGTTGGCTCCATAATCACTCAAAGTCTATAATTTCCATTGAGTCACCCATAGGTGTTTAGATAAATATGTATAATATGCCATCATGATATCTCTAGGCAGAGTATTTTTCACTACTTTAAATAACATTGTTCTTCAACCTCTCTGTCTCACCTCTGGACCATAGGAGCCATTAATTATTTTCTTATCTCTAAAATTTAGCCTGTTCTGGAACATTATAGAGTCATAAGCATTGAAAGTTCCTCAATATTTTTAAAAAGATTTATGCTTCAATTTTATCTTAGCACTGAATATTATTCTAGTATCTGGGAATAACAGTTTATATATTAATTTAATGGACATTGGTTGCTTTCAAGTTTTTAAAACATGAACAAAACCACTGTACTGTGTACAGATTTTAGTATGAACATATTTTCCATAATCTGAACAACTACATTGAAGATAGCAAAGTGCAACACAAAACCCCAGTTGAATGCCTCTAAGCTTATTCTACTAAATGTGTACCAATTCTAATGTCTTAACAATTAAGATTCTCTCCTTAAGATAAATTTTTAAAAATATAAAGTAAAAAAGGACAAGAAAAAATAGTTTATTGAAAGTAAGCATTAATATATAATTACTTGACTATTTTTTCATGTCTTTATCTGTTAATCTGACAACAAATTTGATGATGAAAATGTTAATGTAACAACCATTGTTAAATTTTTATTCTTGTTTAGAAATTGTATTATGCACTGCCACTTACTCTGTTTTTGTCATTGTTTCTGTTGCTTGATTTTACTCTTTAAAATAAAACAAAATTCTTTGGATAAATTCAAAAAAGCCCAATGAGTGGATTGTATAGTAAAACTACATATAAGTTTGTAAGAAACCACCACACTGTACCAAAGTGGCTGTAGATATTTCTATTTCCACCAGCTGGGAATGAATGTTGTTTCTCCAAATCCTCAACAGCATTTGCTGTGCTCCTTTCCATTTCTCTGATGCCTGATGATTCAGGGCATCTTTTCTTACTCACCTTCACTCTGTGTTCTTCTGTGAGTGTCTGGTAATGTCTTTGAAGTATTTTTAATTTACTTGTCTCAATTGAATGTCAAGATTTAGGTGGGATTCTCTTTGTCTCTCTTTTTTTAAAATGTATTTTGGATAACAGTCCTTTACCAGCTGTCTCTTTCACAAACATTTCCAAAGGTTGCGTATTATCATTTTAATCTCTTGCCATTATCATTTACAGAGCACAAGTTTTTAATTTTAATGAAATACAGCTAAAAAATTAGTTCTTGTGTGTCCTGTACCTTTTTATTGTGTGCTCTATGTCATTATCATACCTAAAGTCATCTAACCTTTTTCTTATCATGTTTTCTAGGAGTTTTATAGTTTTAAATTTTGCCTTTCACTCTAAAATTTATCTTGTGTTAATTTTTATGGACTGGCTTTTAGATTCTGTTTTTTAAAATCAGTAGATATATAGTTGTTTCAGTACCATTTGTTAAAGTGATTAACTTTGTTTCAGTAATGCCTTTGACTAGATTTATGTGGTTCAATCTCTGGTCCTTGTATTCTGTTTAAATGATCTATTGCTACTCTTCACCAAGATAGCAATCTTTTACTTCCTGTAGCTGTGCACTAAATCTTAAAGTTAGGTATTCAGAGTTCTTCTCTAACTTTTTCTTAGTTCTCAACACTCTGTTGGCTGTTCTGGTTTACTGGCAATCTTTACAAACTTCAGAATCAGTTTATTATATTACAAAATAACTTACTCAAATTTTGATCAAAATTCTATTGAACCTAACAAGTTAAAAATAATTCACATGTGATACGACTGAGTTTTTCTATCCCAAAGCAACAAATAATTCTCCATTGATTGATTTCTTTGTACTGTGTCAATAGAATTATGTAGTTTTCCTCTTTTAGATTTCTAACACATTTTGTCTTGAAGCCTTGCACCGTACTTTGTAGTAGCTTTCGGTCTTATATTTAGATATTTGACTTGACTTGATTTCTGGAGAGGGCGAGAGCCAGCAACACATTTGAATATTCTACATGTAGATATCAAGTTTTACCATCATCATTTGTTGAGTGACTATTATTTCTCAAACATATACCTTTGGAACTTTTGTTAAGAATCGGTTGACTATAGGTGGGTGGGTTTATGTATCAGATCTCTATTCTCTACTATTCATGAGTGGATATTTTTATTCAAGTGTCATGCTGTTTTGATTACTGTAATTCTGCAGTATGTTTTGAAATCAGATATTATGTGGTCACTAGTTTAGTAACTTGTACTCAGAATTGCATGGATGACTTCAGACTTTATATACTTCCATATGAATTTCAGTATTATACTTTCACTTCTGTGAGAAGCTTGTCATTGTTATTTTGAAGGGTACAACATTGAGTCTAGAAATCACTTTTGACAGTACATACATGTTGACAATAATGGTTCTTATAATCTATGAATATGAGAGATCATTGTGTTTTTCTGTATCATCTTCAGTTTCTTTCAATCTGTGTTTTATAGTTCTCATTGCTACAGTAAGATCTTTCATTGAGCTTTCTTCATTGAAAAGAGGTCATTCATGTCTTTAGTTATGATTATTTCTAGGATCTTTATTTGGTGTCTATTATGAATGGGATTAGTTGTACATCATTTTTCTTAGCAAATTTGTTGTATGCAGTATTGATTTTTGTATGTTTGCTCTGTATCCTGCTACTTCACTGAGTTTTTTCAGTTCTGTAGTCTTGTGATACAATATTCATCTTTGTCAGCTTATAGAATTATATCTGGAAACAAGAATCATTTTCCTTCCCCCATACCTATTTGCATACCTTTCATTTCTATTCTTTCCTAATTGAAAGTTTGGCAAAGCTGAGCAGTGAAGCCTCTGTCCCTTGGCTTCTCTCTTTTTGGAAAACTTTGGTCCTGATTACTGCTCATTGATTGTTGTCACTTGACATTGGTTAGTTTAGCTAAAGAGTGGCTACTTTTCTTGCATGTTCTCTGGGAAGTTACATAGAATTCTTCCTCTAGAGGTAAATATCTTATCTTTTGACATCTTCAGTATTTTTCTTTACTTTTATTGTATATAGTCAAAAATAGTATGCTGCAGTATAATTTGAGGAATTTCTTTTTGTTTCTTGCATTTTTCCACCTTGGTGTTTCCTGTATTCTGAATTTCCTGTATCTCTGACTTGTCTGACATTATTTTGAGGGAAAATCTCAGTTATCAACCACTTCATGTATCTATTTAACTACATCTTTCTTCTCCTCCTATATTTCTAATTTTGCATATTTTACAGTTGTCCTCTGATATACTTTTCTGATTTTCTTCTTTCTTTTTGCTTTTGTTCTCTGTCATTCAAGTGTTTGAAATTTTTATTAAGATACACTGAGGCTCAGATATTCTTCCCCAAACCATATCACTCACCTAATAAAGATAGTCCTCATTTCTATTGAAGTGTCTTTAGCCTGTGGTATTTATATTTGGTTCTGTTTCAGGCTTTTCTTCTTGGTTTTATTACACATCTGTTCTTGTATGCTATCTATTTTATCCATTAGACACTTTAGTGTCTTAATGGTTTTCCTTAAATTCCCAGGTGGTAATTCCAACATCTCTGCCAGATGTGGTCCTGATACTTACTATGACTCTTCAAATTACATTTTTGCCTTTGGTATCAGTTACAGCGAACTGTTTATATATTGCCTTTATTAAGAAATAGAGGTAGGTTAAGAAGAAGGATTCCACTGTCCTATGATTATGGTTCAGTTTTCATGAATTTATACTTCTGTACTATGAACTATATAAGCATTTCTCAGTAAATTTTTCTACCTCATTACATCAACAAGAATGGCTAGCATTAGGGCTGGCCAAATAGCTCAGCAGATGGAAGGACCTGCAAGCAGGCACAGGGGCCGGGGCTTCAATTCCTGGCCCTGCCATGCCAGCCCTGCCCCTGGGGCATGCTGAGATAGCAATTGAGACTGGGTGTGGTGGCACATGCCTGTAATCCCAGCTCTTGGGAGGCT